>JAGFPH010002055.1:53921-74748 GCA_018207615.1 Philaenus spumarius | reverse complement strand
CTTTGACGGAGTTCTTCTTAGTCTTTTTGTTCTCTGGAAAGTACTATGGTTTGATTAAAGTCTTTAGCCACATAAGTACATTCGACCTATGGTACGCTCATGTTCTTTCTTTTATATACAGAGTGTAAAATAAGTCCTGATACACCTCAAAATAATTTAAATGGATTGCTATATCAATGTAAAACCTCTACCATACCTATTCCAACACTTTTTCTGGTGTTTAACAGGGTTTAGTAATGTTGCCCTCTTTTAAAAGGGGGATAAAGGGAGCAACTTTAATTTTTTAAATCCCTTTATCTTGTGACATATCATTGGAAAGACCTTTAAAAACCATGAATTTCTGTGGTAATAAAATAAAAATCAGAGTTGCCCACTTTATCCCCCCCCCCTTTTAAAAGGGGGGCAACATTATTAAACCCCCTAAACACCAGAAAAAGTGTTTAATGTAGAGGTTTTACATTGATATACCAATACCATTTAAATTATATCGAGGTGTATCAGGACTCTGTATTACCTCTGTATATAGATTTGATGTTTGTTATTTTCAATCTTTTAAGTTTTTACTAACTGCTTCTTTTAATTAATATTATTTTAGTTAATTATAAATATTTACAGCAATCTGTTTTAATTTTTTAAATTTATTTCCAATTAAAATGTTATAAAATATTATCTTTAGTTGTCTTTGTAGTTTTTATGAAAATAAATAATTTATTTTATAATTGTTTCAAATTTACTTTTATTTTACATAAACTTTTTAAAATGTATATCAATTATTATTCCTTATTAACAATAATTGTGTACGTCTGAAACTTATAATTTCCTCACTGTGAAGCTGCTTTACTGTAACTGGCAAAACTAAGGTCAGCAAGGCTCGAATATGTAGAACAGTACTAAAAATGATTGTGTTATGGTGAACTGGTAGGGACTGTTTTACTACTTGCACATATCATTTAAAGATCTCGAAACTCTCGAGCATAACTAAAAATAACTCAATATCATCTCAATCTCGTTGTCAAGAATACAATTAATTTCTTGTTCAGCCAACGTAATACGTTTTTAAAATCTTAAGTTTTAATTGCAGTCTTTTTATAAAACTTAAAATGTTTCATTAGAATGACAAGATTTTCCAAACATCTCAGCAGGGAAGTGATTAGGTTATCATATTGACTTATTTAAATTACCTTGGCACTGAAGAGAAGTAACTTAGAATAGTAAGGATTGAGTTTTATATAACCGTTGGTTTTTAGTTAAATAAATAATGTCAATTAATTACTCAACTAAAAATAAATATAATCCAACGGAACACCGTTTTCTTGGTTAAGTTGAATAATGTTTTCGGACCCCACTTTTTTGGGACGCCGATTTCTTCAACGGTCTTTCGTTTGAGAATAAGTTATTTCCACCTACTGGAAGTTTTATAGGCAATCTCGCCTTGTTTGGCCTAGGTGAAATAACTATGTGTCGAATATTCAGTTTTCTGAATATCCCGACTAAAAAAAAACTTCTACGTTATACTTCCAGTACTTTATTTTTGAATCTAGCTCAGTTAGAACACAAGTGAATGATTTTATTTTTTGTAAACCTCTGAGTAGTGAGTACACTGAAACTAACCTTGTAAATTGTTTATTTGTGCTTCCAAATATTTTATAAAATTTCACTGTATCAATTCTTAATCTATAACTCATAAACTATTGGGATATTTGACTACTAGGTGTTTTTTGTAAATAATAACTTTTTTATAAAGCAAATAAAATTTTAATAATTCCTTTTTTTTAAATTTCAAACATAAAATAAACTTTTTGGATTTTACTTTCTCCAACAAATACAAAATAATCACTTTCCTTTCAATTTTAATAATAATTTCTTAAACTACAAGGCAGAACCAATTATTTACCTAACTATAATTTATTTTACTATTTTATACTCAATTTGATTTAATTAGTATTTAAATAAAAGATTTAATTTGAATTTACGATTTAATGAATTTAATTTTTTAATTAATAATACAAATATTTTATCTAATCTAACATCCTAAGTAACCCAGTATTTAAAATAAATTTATTTGAATTTACTTCAGGCAAATTTTAACAGGGACTAACGTATTTACGTTTCTACCGACCTTTTCACAACTGTCCAGGCGTCGCGTCGTTTGATATGAAGTTCGCGAGCGTTGTTTAGCGATGGCAGGCTACAGATGCTCTGCGTGCTGGTTAAGTTGTCTCGTTGATGACGATAGATTCCTGTAGGGTTGTCTGGAAGAATGTTGGATGAATTCTTAAAGATGGTTGGGGTGATGTCGTGTCTGAAGTCCCGGTTCGGCTATTCCCTCGACGTTAAAGTTGCATGTCCTAGTGGTCGCCTGGTGATGTCCTGGAGTCCTATCTGGAAGCTATACGAATCACTCCATGTATCAGCTGTTCTGCAGGCTATGTTACTTCTCCAGAATAATCCAAGTTAGGCCAACTTTGTAATGACTAAGTTGCCACTGACGTCCTTGTAGATTAAAGTTGTGTCTATTGCTGCATTCCAGATTAATATCGCAATAACGTATCTTCACACTTGTTATACAAATTATTTGGTTAACGAAGAAAATACTTAGCGTTTTGCATACTATAGTATTTTATAAAAAACAAGTAACAGCTCTCGATGTGTTCACTTACATCTCAGAAATAATAAGGCTCGATATGTCCACTTACATCGTAGAATTAATAAATGCTCTCGAGTTTCCCCGAGCAATCGTTTATATAGACTTTTTCGGCACTACTTCCATGCCAACTTAAGCTTTCTATCACTGTATTTCTATAAGTTTTTAAAATTCGTTTTTTCAAGAATTTTAAACTCCTAGTCTATGTTATTTTTTATTCTGAATTTTATATTAATTTTTCATTTACTTTTAGACTTGATTTAGTCATTGTTTTACGTAAATTTCCTTTTGTTTTTTGAGTACGCCCACTTTCGCATGTTGGTATATCTGCTCCCCCTCCAGTCGACTCATCTCCAGCCAGCCCCCTCTGCCGTTCCGCTACCTTATCTCGCTCCATGCAGTTTTGGCTTTTGAAAATCCTCTTCTTTTGTAACTCCTCCAGGGTTTTCCCGATTTTCTTGAGAGTGACATTTTTCAATTCAGCTCGTTGTCTTCTTTACACCCGAACTCGAGTGACGTTCGTGCGATTCTTGGTTCGCGTACACGACCTGCGTGCGTTTTTCCGCGGCGATTTTTCCCTGAAAAGTCTTTGTTTTTTGTTTTTCCCGGTTTTTTGTTTAGACTTCTTTTTGTCCATTTGGTTTGTGTTAACTAGCCAGATTTTCACTTTGTTTCTGCTTCTGGTTGTCTTACTGTGGGGTTAGGGAGTTAAACGATTTTCTACAAACTTGGGTTTTACTTTACTCTCGAAACATATTTTAAATACTGGATTATTTTTACATAACTACGTTATCAACCTACTATTTACCGTTTTGAGTCAATCAAAATTTAAGTTTAACTTTTTATTTTGCTGTAAAGGAGCAAATTCTATCACCTTTTTCCTTTCATAAAATTTCAAGTTTTTCTTTTTAATTATACATTTTGTTTATCATTACTAAAACTTGTTTTGGTTAGAATTTAAAAAACTTTCTTTTTTACCTACTTTTTTATCATTTGAACTTAGTGAATTAACATTAACTTTTTTATTTTACAAAATTTCGCTAAAACTTATTTCACCTTTATTTTAGGCCTTCTTATGAAAAGCCTAAAAAACCTTTTCTTTTTCAATTTAGAGGAATTTTGAATTTCTCCCCATACTTTAATAGCTTGTACCTTACGTAACTTTGTGACTTTATATTATCTAATCTTGCAGTAAATACACCCGCGGTTAGCGTAATGCATTTCCTGAAGATATTTGTTTTTTATTTAATTCCTAGATTTTGGCTTCCCGAAGGAATCTTTAAGTATTTTTTACAAGTCCTTATTCCTTTTCGAACAGGCAGGGTCCAAGAGTTTAACTTAGCCAGATAACGACCCTCCCGCGTCAACATGATTTTCGTGACCTACATGCGGCTTTAGCCCGCGGTAAGTCCGGACTATTCAAATTTATAAAATTAATTACAAATTCAAAATCCAGGACCTACAACGGGTTGTGTCCGTTGTAATAATTATATTTAATTATTATGTTGCATTTGTAGTGTAAAAGTTTATTAGTATATATAGTCAACTTTCAAAGTACATGTCTATGAGATGATTGTATTTGTATTATCTCTCATAAACTTAGTAACAAATTGAAAGAAGGTTAACTTATTAATAAATACTCCCATATACATTAATTTGTTTCAAGGATCTAAAATGGAAGTTTGTATTTTTCGCCCTCAACTCAAGATTCCAATTTTTTTCCATTCTTATCCCTAAACCGCTATTCTTCTCAATAATTTGTACTAAACAACATCCCGTTCTCAAAAATTTGATCTCGCACACCTTTAGAAGTGTTCTATTCAAGTAAAATATACATTATTACTGTACATATTTTCTTGTTTTATAAAATATAGAAAACAATGACTTACACATTATAGATGAATTTATAGTTCATATTGAAGATGAAGCACTGCACTATATACAAATATTAAATAATAGCATTATAAAATACAGATAAACTTAGTTTACATGATAGAGCCCAACACTTATTAAGACCTAATACAGTATATTTAATACAGCGCATAACAACAGTTTTACACTAGTAAATTTACTCTATAATGTAACCTTAATTTTTGTTTGTGTGATCTGTAAAGTTTATTTTGTTTTTAGACATTAAAACATTTCTTATTTTAATTTAGTTATTTTCTTATTTTCTGACTGTTTAGGCCCCTAGTACTTTTAAGAAATAATTTTGTAATAAAAATAAATTGTTATTATTTAAATATTGTATTTAAATTTGCTTTTGATAAAAAAATCTGTACTAAACAGTAAAATTATAGACAGAATACTGAGTTTTGAGAGTAAATTTATAATGCTTAAATCGCATAAAATATTGCCATTTTGCCTCATACCACCTCCCCACACTTTACCCCTTCCTCTTGGGGGGTTTTCCATAGCCCTGAACATTCTGTTAGTCCCCACCCTAACGAAGGAGGGTCCCTTAAAGTCTAGCTCCACCACTGGCTATGTAAACAAAATATTTTAGAAAGTGTTTCTCTTTTTTGTTTTTGAGTTTCAAATGGGAAATTTTTTTTTTTTGTAAGTAAAAGTTCCAAAAGTAGGACTTCTGGAAAAATAAAAACAAATATTATTGATAAATCCAAAATGTAGCAAAAAAACGTTCTATAAGACTATAAAAAAGTTTTCACTTTAAAAAACTAATAATTTTTTCTGAGGAAATTGTAAAAGTGAGTGTATAGACAATTTAAAGTACAAAATTAGTTTTTGAAAACTTTATAATATTATAGAGGACAAAATTTCCTACACTAGACTAATGCACAATAATTACAATAAATTTTAATAAATAAAACTCAACTAATGAATTCATTTTCAATATCAAGGTCACTAATTTATTGAAATAAAGTTTCTTACCTTTGTTTCTGTCAAGTGAAATCTTTTTTTGTATATGTGAGAACTTCGAGAATTTTATCCCATCTTAAGACACAATAAATTACTCTACCGAGGTCGTCAAATGTTAAAATTAATTACACAAAACACAACACAGCACATTTAAAGACAGTAGTTTTTGGTGTACACCATCTGGCTACCGTACGGCAACAGCTGAAAATTTTAGTTTTAGTCCAACGCTGCTTAAAACATTTTGTTAAGTAAGCCAAGTTAGCAAATCTCTTATTACTTCTTTATTAAGGTATGCATTAACTTTGTTCCAGCATGCCATGTTAGTTCCAGTACTGGTGTCCCACTTAAGATTCCACCGATCATTGGATATTCTCGAGGAAAAGATAGATTACAAATTCAGCAACAGATATTTACTACAGTTGGCTCTCACGCATCCATCTTACAGGTAATGCATGTTTAAAGGAAGTTTAAAAAAACATGTTTCCAAAACTACAGTAACAGGTACTGCATGTTTAAAGGAAGTTTAAAAAAAACATGTTTCCAAAACTACAGTATGATCAAGTCAAAGAGTTTATACAGGATGTTAAAAAAATACGCACTAATAATTCAGCATAATAATAACAGCATCATTTTCAGCTGTTTATTGCATCATTTGCAGTAAGAAAGTTGCAATAATCATAGGTCCTAAACTGTTCTGTTTCCCCCTAGCCACCATTTTGTTTTTTATCTCTAGAAGTTTTTATTTACTGATTATATCAAGGCCTAGTTAATGTAAGATAACCATTTTCCTTAATTACGTCAGGACCATTGAAACAATTTAAATGAGATAACTAAAAAAACAAAAACAGTAAATTTTTATAAAAAACAATAGTATATTTTTGTGGCCTGTTTTAATTTCCTATCATAGTACCACATACTAGTGTAACTATTAAAAATAAAACAAAGGGCACTTGAAAAACCGTGTCCATTATTTCAAAAACGGGTTCAACATCCCTGGGAACAAAATGTTGGCAATCATTGATTTGAATTACCAATTAAGTCGGATGCTGTTTCGCGGTTATCCTTGGTCTGATATTTTTGACAACTATACCGTTCGGTAGGAAATGAAAGGTCGTACACAAATTTACTCATTGACGTTGTTTTATAAAAATTTACTGTTTTTAAAAATTATTCTTCAATAAAATTTTTAAGATGCCGCCATAATTACAGGCGTTTGTAACGCTAGGTGTTAAAAAATCAAATATAATGTTAAAACTGTAAAAATAAATAAGTTGACCAAATTCCAAAAACATTTCAAAGTTCAAAAATTAAAAAAAGTATATTTAAAATTAAAAATTATGTATAATGTGAGTTCATGTATCAATTACTTTAATTATTGGTTATTTTCAATTTAAAAACATTTATTTACCAAGAAGATCAAATAACTCAACTTTATTTCTTCTATTTCAATGTGTAAACAAACCTGTAGTTTGTATACCAGCTATGTGTTTTCTTTCAGTCCACATACTACATATTTATTTACCAATCTAAGATCACAGTTACAGTTCCCGCTCTCCATATAACTGTTATCCATATGTACGAGTATATATAAAGTTCGAGTTTGGTTCAGATTAGTTTCTCTTTTAATAGTTTGCTTACTTACTAACAAACTGTTTGTATTTAATTTGTTAGTATTGTAGATATCGTACACACTTTTTAAGTTATTTTACTAATTTTTACTGATTTATCCCAAGCACCGTCATACTTTTTTTTGTTTTTTATGGAAGGCATCAAGGAAATATTTATATACCGTTGTGGAATTCTTATTATTTGTTTGGCAATTTTTTGTATTTTTGGTTTTGTTTTATTTAAAATTTGGTGTGGCTTCAAAACTTGTTACACACCACCCCCCCCCCCGCGCATTGACTATGACTTCAGAACGCATGATTACTTTTGCTGCTAGAAAAAGAGCGTGAAAACCACACATACGATTCACCTTTGCACAATATTAAATTAATTTACTTTTACAAATTTTGGGTGTAGTTCGATTACTGCAAAAGTACTTAGGAAATGAAGTTGTGGATGCCAATGAATCAATCTATTATGGGGGTAGAAAAATAGAGTTTAATACAACATGCTTAAGTGTAAATCTCAACAGAATAAATAAATGAAATCAATCGTTTAACAAACTTGAACCTACAAATTAAATCATTTCAAGAATAAAAAAAATGGCTTCCAAAAATTAATTAGCAAAAATTTTCAAAACTTAGGAAATAACAATAATGATGATTAATGATAATACCCAATAAAATTTTGCAAACAACCTTAACGTTATATACAATACTTGCAAGTATGAAAAATTCAATCCCTTCTTTGTTTCACTAACGTAGCACTTTCCTAACCTTCAAACAGGGTCGGCCTTAGGCAGGTGCGGCTGTACTGGGCCCCGCGTTTAGGGGGCCCCATGCAAAAAAATTTAAGTTTACCAGATGGGTTAAAGTACAGTATATATTATATGTGTTTATAATACTTGATTTATAGAACTTTG
The DNA here is from genome assembly GCA_018207615.1 of Philaenus spumarius. Lineage (NCBI taxonomy): Eukaryota > Metazoa > Arthropoda > Insecta > Hemiptera > Aphrophoridae > Philaenus > Philaenus spumarius. The sequence continues at coordinate 66,697 of JAGFPH010002055.1, read as the reverse complement.
CATTAAGGAGATTTTTATAAGCATCAGTTAGGTCTTCATAATCCGGCACGCTTGTGGATTTGTTAGTGCCGGATCATCAAATATGACGAATTATTGTGGTCTTTTTTTAAATCTGGTTTAAACCGAAAACTTAAATAAACGAAAACTCGGATAACACGGACTCTGTCAAAAATCGAGAGGGAAATGTACGGTAAACTGGTGAAATCAATGAAAACGTGGTCAAAGATGTGAAAAAAGACATCTACTGTATTATCAAATGAAAACCTTAAGTCCAAATGAAAATAAAATAATAAAAAGACATACATAGACTACAGTACATGTTCCATTAAAAATATTTTTTGAAGAAGTCCATGAAGAAGTTTTCTGTTTAATGGATCTCGCTCGCTTGAAAACTAAACAAGCGATATGCAGTATGAGTATGATGTTTTAAAAGCGAGAGTTTACTTGATACTGAATCAAACTACTGTATTCACAAAAACTAAAGCAGACGTGTGAGAGGGGGTAAGCCGGGTAGGGTAGAAGTTAGACACAATAGAAGCTCGGTCAGAAGCTGGAAGCAGGGGTGCAGAAAATGTTTTATAACACAAAATTTCCCCAGAACACACTTTTTTCACTAAAAATTTCCCCAAAATTGATCGCTATTCGCTACAGATGCGCCAGACATTAACACAGTTTGTTTATCTATTTAAACATATTTATTGAACTTATGTTTTAATAATTTTTACTATAAATTCCAATATAAATTTTCAAAAAAATAATAATAGCATTATTTTTACTTAATTAACTACGGTGATATTAAATATCTACAGTGAAATATCTTCAGATGGTCCCAAAAGGTTTAAAACAAAAAAATACAACTTGATTATTGCTATTTTATTATGTTTAAAAGTAGGCCTAAGGCTCGTATTACACTGTAAAATAATTTATAAAATATGTTTTATAAAAGTTCTTTGACAAAGATCTTTGATAGTGTAATGGGCCATCTTTTATAAAATTTAAGAGGTTGGCATTTTACCTTTTATAAAATGTTAGACGTTTAAACCTTTTAGTGCAAGTCCAAAATGTTTTATAAAAGAGAATCACTTTTCCAATCTTTTATAATAGGTGGATACCATCTTTTATAAAACATATTTTATAAAATATTTTACAGTGTAACACCTGGCCTGATACTTAAGTGGTAAAAACAAAGTTAAATGTTATGTTTAATTAGTTCCAATTCAATTACTGAATTACCTACCACAGTCACTACTGAAAATCATCCGGACAGATCACACGAATTGAAAGAAAATTAAACTTAACAATTACTTTTCATTTGTTACATTTTGTTAAAAAATAAGTGATTCCAACGTGCTACGACTTTTTAACTGTCAAAATCAGTTCTCCCATACCCAAAAACACATAAAACTTTCCCCTCATTGTATTTTCAAAATTTTGATCCAAAAACGTGATCCCGACGCGCTACGACTTTTAAATGTCAAAACCGGTTTTCCCGTACCCCAAAACATATAAAATGATACCCCACACTGAATTTTGATTCAAAAACGTGATCCCGACGCGCTACGACTTTTTAAATGTCAAAATTGGGTTTCCCGTACCCAAAAACATATAAAATGATACCCAACACTGAATTTTGATTCAAAAACGTGATCCCGACGCGCTACGACTTTTTAAATGTCAAAATCAAGTTTCCCGTACCCAAAAACATATAAAACTTTACCCCACACTGTATTTTCAAAATTTTGAACCGAAAACGATACCCTGACGCGCTACTACTTTTTAACTGTCAACCATCAACCACAGAACAGACTGAAAATGAGGTATGAATGGAAAGTGAGTGATTGAGATATATAAATAAAGAGAGAGAATGGTTGTAGATTAATGTTATTTTTTTTATGTGAGTTTATTATATAAATGTATTTTTGTATAAAATATCTATCTTTATAAAATAGAAAGATAAATGTAAAATATATTTTTTTGATGGGCAGTGTGTCACATAAAGAAAACAAGCCTTTAGGGTTATTGTAAATAAGATTATGATATATTTATTTAGTAGAAAGTAGGCCTATTATCAGTCGGTTCTGTGGCAGGAGGTACAAGTTTAGTTTAGTGTTTTTAGTATTAGATAGCAAACTATATCAGTTAAAGACCGAGTTCAGTTCTATTTGTATTTGTTGTTGGCATGTTTGTTTTGAATTAAGTAACCATTAGGCTATTACGTATTGTGTAAAAGTATAGCTTGTTATTGTTAACGGCCACATCAGCTTTAAAGCTGGGGCCAGGTAGAAAGCATGTAAACTACTAGACAAGCAAATAAATAAATAAATAAAATAACTGTCAACATCGGTTTTCCCACACCCAAAAACATATAAAACGATACCCCACACCGAATTTTCAAAATGTTGATGCAAAATCGCAATCCCGACGAGTTACGACTTTTTAACCCGCAAAATCGTTTTTTTTTTACCCTAAAACATATAAAACGATAGAGCCCCACACTGTATTTTCATAATTTTGACCCAATATTTTCAAAATTTTGACCCTAAAAATGTGACCCTGACGCGCTCCGCCTCACGCTAGAAAGCTTTTCAAACTCTCCGCAATAAAATTACGAAGATTTTCCTTATTTTTGTTGGATTTTTCGCCGGCCAAAATTTCCCCAGCTACTCACAATTTCCCCCAAACCTCGTTCGGGCATTCGGACATATTTTGCAGGCCTGGCTGGAAGCAGGTGCAAGAAAAGCCAAGATAAGGAATGATGACATCACCATTGCATTAACAATAATCAAAGACGTCTGTCTACTTTTACCACGCTACCTAGTGTATCCGACTACCCGATTAATATTATTGTTTGTTCAAGTCATTTGTTTGATTGTTTATTTAGTTCACTACTTATAAATTAATTATGTTATTTATTTAGAAAATCTATTATTCCCTTGAATAAACAGTACTTGTATTGGTTAAAATATTTTAAAACGTAAAAAAATCCTAATCCTATTGATGATGAACAAAGCAGCATTTGGATTACTATGTTGTACAGTATTGATTAAAAACTGTGCGATTTATTTACCGGAACCATTTTTGACAAAACATTATGTGACTAATATAAGTAAAGTACAGTAGATTTGACGCTATATGCGGATTTCACTTTGCGCAGTTACTTTAATGCATGCGTCTACCCCAAACCGAACTTCCTAACTTTTTTTGTTTGTTTTTACTACATCGGTTAACCCGGAATTCAGTTAGTCGGGGCTTGGATAACAGTGGCTCTAATGTACTTATAAAAGCAAAAAGACTGACCACTGCATTGATGTAATCGTCATTTTTCCAAAATGAATTCAACGAAAAATGAGAGGTGAAACTAGCATTTTTTTAAATTCAGACAAACTTAATGTCATTCCAAAATTTCTTTTATGAATTTGTATAATTTTACATGATTATTATGTGTTATAATGTAATCTTATATATTAAAAAAATTCTGTTTTTCTTTTCCGAGTCCGTTCGGCTCTTCTACCCGACCGATTTTCATAATTGAGGTCTTAAATTAAAGGTATGCACGCCCAGATTTGCCATCAAGCATTACAAATCATGTATCTTTCGCCTTACAAACGTTATAATCAAATGCAAATTTTTGCTGTGTATTCCTTATGGGGGGTTTTTTTTGGTTCTTTGTCCACTTTGCGTTCGTATACCGTCCATCCGATTGCTTTGAAATTTTGCATAGTAACACAGGTTAACCCTGGGAAGGTTTTAGGCCAAATGGTAAATACCGAAGTCCTAGGACATTAGGGCTACTCCCCAGTGGCCCTCAAAGTTTCAATGTTAATCATATGGAAGAAAGATTTCTATTGATTTTATCAGGGACACAAAAACAGCTGTTCGTATGAAAAGCTTAAAACAGCTGATTTTGATCAACAACTGATTTGGATCAAATCAGTATCAAATGTAGTATTACCTTTTTGAGGTTACATTGACAAACTAAAAACAAACACAAACAATAAAAATCAACGAAAAATGCTAACTATATTTTAATTCAATTCAAACATTGGTTGTTACAAACCTATTATATATAAAACAGCTAATTTGGATCAAAAACTGAACATAATCATTCACAGATATGTCAAGTCTTATATATTATCATCCGTTCAGCCGCTATTCACCCGAGAAGGAGCTCTGGTATACAATCCTTCAAATTTCCCATGTAATCTTATGGAGATAATGTTTAATGAGTTTGAGTCAGCTGCCAAATAAAACAGCTAATTTATGCTCGGTCACCTATGTACAAACGAGCAAAAGATTAACGAGATTCTTTATCGAATTTTCCACCTGCGAGCGAAGCGAAGCAGCCATCTGAGGCCGAAGGCCGAGCCGGGGTTGGGACGCGGAGCGTCCAGGGGCAGAGCCCCTAGTATATATACTAAATTAATTTTTGAATTTCCTGAATACAATGATATGTAATATGACTTATTTAAATATTACTTTCGATGTACAAAGATTGATTTAAAAAATGCTTGTTCTTTTACCGTTGCGGTGGGGTTTCAAGCTGAGGTATTTTCTGCTAGATACAGATCCAAAGAAAGCTTGTACAAAAATATAAATTTTTGAAAAAATAGTAACTTCTGCCATGATTTTTTTAAACATAGTATTTTTTTAAATTATAAAATTTAAATTGCAGGGAGAATTTTGGAACAAATCCAGACCACGCCAGAAACTCGTTAACCAACTGTGGCATTCGTCAACCAGTGTACGGAGATCGTAGAATACATTATATGAATACTCGAAAGAGAGGTTAGTATATCAGTGTGGTTTTTAGGATTGAGCTTTTATCTGTGTACAGGCTAAGAAGGCTTGGTTTATTGCCAACTTTACAAATTAAAACTATTGTAATACCTATTACCTATATATTAGAAAGAATTGGCTTAAAATTTTGGTATTTACGCAGAGATACTTCATTGCCATTTAAAATCCAAAATAGTATGTTCCATTAAATTAGGTTAATCAAACTACTCTGTGAAAACAACAAATAGTTTTAGAATTCACATAATATTTATAAGTAAATATGGTTCCTACACGGTCAGGGAAATGAAAAATAGTCGGGGAAACTTCGGAAACTTGTGAAAAAGTCAGGGGAAATTGTTTCATATCATTGAGCCCCCAAGTGATGCAAACTCTGATTAGTCTTTCTTTGCTCCAGCTTGCTGAAGGTGTAGAAGTATTTTTTTTTCTTGAGGGCATCTCCAGTAGTATGTTAAAAGCCTAAAAAGTACTAAAAAAGTAGCCTATTTAAAAAAAATTACTAATAATTTACTGCTTTAACACTGAAAAAAACTTTTGTGAAAAATTCTAAAAAATCCTACCCTTGTTCCATTTTAAAGAATATTTAAGCGTACTTTTAAGTTACCAAATATTTAAATAAAATGTTATTTATAATAGTAACTACTATGTTTCTGATGAAATTGTTCATATGATTTCATTTTATCAACACTAAAAACTGAAGAATAAATCTATTTGTACTTTAGTTCTTGCATTAGATCCAGTAGTTCTGATTTTTTGTTAAGTTGTCTATGATGTTGGCCCAATGATTATTCCAAGTTCTCGACCTTGAGTGCTGAATCTAACATTGTAAACAATTTTAAAAACCTGAAAAAACCGTTCAATTTATAAATTTTTTCAGTGTTTTGTGATTTTAACCCTGAAGGGCTAGTTTTACGATAATACCTACTTCAAACGTTATCAAAGTAGACTAAATTTGTTACAATTTGAGACCAGAACCATCTCTGTAGTTTCCTAAATACAGCTTTTAAAAATTTATTGTTTTTTAACTCGAACATTTTTTACCAATATTTTGTTGTTCTGTGGGAATTTGAGAATTTAAATTAGAAGATGTAAAGGTTGCCGAAGAAATTAGATAAGAAGAGACGAATGGAGAAGGGCTTACTACTTGCGGGCATATTTTCTTTGGTAGTAGAAGTAGGCTGTTGAAGTGCATTATAATAGGTACCTACCTGCCTTGGAAGGGGCCTCGAGTCATCTTTATTGTTCCGTTTCAGACAACTGCCGGTAGAGTGACCGTCACCTATCCCACTTCCTATCGGGGAGGGGGGAGGGAGGTGGTCCTGCATATTTGTTTCAAATGTAAGAGAGAAACCCTCTCGTCTAATGGTTTGGTTGATGTGCAGATTGGTTCTACCTGAGTTGGGATGTCAAGCTATCTGTGGTATTGTCGGTAATACTGGTTGGTTGGATTTGGATTTTGAGGGATGGAGTAACATTTAGGATATTTGTTCCGTTTATGGTAGCCGTTTAATTTTATCAAGAGAGATGCCTTCTTTTGAATTTATTTCTGTGACCATTGGAAGGTTACCCGTATAAAATTGAAGAGATCCTATTGGTGTTGTCTTCACACCCCCAATTAAAATATCTTAATATAATAATATGACTATATTTTAAAATTTTTGAGGAATAACATGATTTGTTCATTTTCGTATCACTTGCAATCGTAATAAACTTTTTGTTTTGCCCATCTTTCTATGTAGATAAGTTCCTGAAATATTAAATCGGGTAAATACTTTTCTAATACCTTGTATAATAATTCTTCATTTCAGGAATCAACACTCTTATCAACATAATGTCAAGATTTGGTAAGAAGACTGAAACCGAATCCAACATTACCCACAACGAGCGTCTTGAGTTCTTAGGCGATGCTGTTGTGGAGTTCGTCACTTCAATACATCTATTCCATATGTTTCCAGACCTGGAGGAAGGAGGCTTGGCTACTTATAGGGCTGCTATTGTGCAGAACCAACATCTGGCTGTGTTGGCTAAAGTAAGTTGCATTAGTTTGTAATTATAATTTATTGGGAACGTCTAATAACTGTTGAAAAATTATAACTTTTAAAAACGTTATGATTAAAACCATTTCAAAAAGACAAACTGGCGTTAAAATTGAAGCAGACTTTCACACGATCAACTGCTTGCAACGACAAACCAATGCAAGCAATCTGTGGGACATGTTGAAATAAAATAAAGGAAATGTGTAATGAGCTTATGGAGAATTTTGAAAATATGCTAGGAAAAAATAAAAGTGAAATTGTAAAATTTTTAATAATTATATTTAAACTTATAAAATATGAGCTTCAATACCTGTGTGTTACTAGGATGCAATTTTTAGATTTTCCTGCACAAAATGTTTTTGGAATGTCACTATTTATTTTCACAATCTTGAAAACTATTTAATACGTTTTTGATTATATATCATCCCCTTTTCTTCCTATTCCTAAGGGTGTTATGGGTGTTTTACCCCAAAATATTTTTTCGAGATAGTAAGTCATACATCTACCAAGCATGGTTGAAATTGGCCCATGCATTCCAGCTTTGCAGGAATAATATGCTCATCTATACAGGGTGTTTCAAAAAGGACTTTACAACTTTGAAAATTCATATAAATTTTATTAAACAAGGTACAGAGCTGGTTTTGGTGTTATTTTAAAGGAAAAAACTTCAAGTTTTTTTACCTTAAACTAAAGATGTTCTATGTGGCTTCCGTTGGTTATTCTACAGACATCCCATCGGTAGTCGATTTCTTACCAGACTCGAACTAGCATTTCAGGTGTAACTTGCTCAGCAGCAGCGTAAATTCTTGCTCTAAGTTCAGGTAGAGTGGCTGGCAAAGGAGGTACGTACACCATATCTTTTATGAAACCCCAGAAAAAAAATCTAGCGGTGTCAGGTCTGGGGAACGGGGGGGCCATGCAATTGGCGCATCACGGCCAATCCATTGACCTGGGAAGCGGCATTTAGAAAATTCCGGACATCAGTCAGATAGTGTGGTGGTGCGCCATCTTGCATAAAGAAAACATTTCGTTCTCGGTCATCCTCATCGATCTGTGGTATTCAAAATTGTTGCAACATATCATCAAGGTACACTATCCCATTGATGGTTCTCTCTTGGAAAAAAAGGGGCCGTACACTTTCCTCTTGCTCAACGCACAAAAAACGTTCACTTTAGGGCTATCACGAACATGTTGTAATGTTTCATGTGGATTTTCACTGCTCCAAATCCTACAGTTATGTGTGTTTACCTTGCCACTTAAGTGAAAAGTGGACTCGTCAGAAAAGATTATGTTGTCCAAGAAATGTTCATCATCATCCACTCGATTTAACATATCCACACAGAAGTTCCTACGGGCAATCTTATTAGTGCCTTTAATTGCTTGTAAAAGCGAATATCGGTATGGTTTCAAGTGCAAACGTTTTCTTAACACACGCCAAACCGTCGTATGTGGTACTTGCAGCTCACGAGATGCACGCCGGGTCGATTTCGTAGGGCTATTTACAAAACTTTGTCTCACTTGCTCAACGACTTCGTCAGATGTGCTTGGACGACCTGAGGATTTTTTATGTTTCACTGAGCACCCTGTTTCTACAAAACACCTATGCCACTCATAAATTGTAGGCCTACTAGGAGGATCTTTAGCGTACTTGGTACGAAAATTACGCTGAACTGTTATCGCAGACTTCGATTCTTCAAACCAAAACACACAACTAACACGCTCCGGTCCAGTGAAGGCAGCCATCTTTAACGTAACTGTCACTAGCGCTTGAGCGGCGCGATTAGGCACTAGCGGACTACGCGAGTCAAAAATTGAACTGTTTTCCTTTAAAACAACACCAAAACCAGCTCTGTACCTTGTTTAATAAAATTTATATAAATTTTCAAAGTTGTAAAGTCCTTTTTGAAACACCCTGTACATACATTAATTTTTATTTATATTATTATATTAACTTAATTTAAACAAGCTGATGGTTATGAAGACTAATAAACTGATTCTAAATTTGCTAATTTGGTGGCTATGATAATGAATATATAAATGCATTAAAGAAACATGTGTTAGCTCATATATATATAGCTGACCTAAAATTGTGTTGTTTTTGATCCCAGAAAGCTGTTTTATCTGTCATAGAAGTTAACCTCTGGATTTTCACAAGTTTTACGCTTTAAAATCAAAATGGTCCAAACATTTTTTTTTAGCGAGTGTTGACAACACCATAAAAATAGCATCAAATTAAAATTTTCATATTTTTATCTTCAGTAGTTTTTGCTCTACAGTGATTCTATGTCAGTCAGTCGTATACAACAAAGCCGTTTATACATATTCATGGTGTCCTCGGACTGGGAATTTCGGGAGAAGCGGGAATATACAGAAATTTTTTCCACCGGGAAAATACGGGAAATGTACGGGAATTACTGCGGAATTCCGAGAACTTTATGTTATGACGCTATTACGTAATGCGGTAGAATATTCGTTTTTATCAACATTTTTGTCTCTCCGGCAAACACAATTGTATTAATCATCTCTTTTTGATTTTTTGTACTGTAATGAAACACTACTAAAGACATACGTTGGGTATCTGAGAAGTGGAAATCTAATTTTGCCGTAAATCGGAGGGTCAATAAATAAGAAGGCATAAAAAAATGTCAACATAGAAAGTGCAGTGAAATCCTTCTTTGTCAATGAATAAACAAACAATTTTGATTCCTGCAATCCTGTTCCTCTTTCCTTTCTAGTTCTCTTTTTTGTTATCAACTCTGTTGTTATTTACAGGCGATACAATATATTTTTACTGTAAAATGTAAAGTTTTATTTCTGAACCTGTCTAAATTACCTCTACCATTCATAATATCCTACACATTAAAATAATTATAATAATCAAATATAATTACAACTTACCATCGTCAATAGTCAATTGTCTTATAAATTCTTCAAACGATGGCCGTTTCGGCTTATTCCGCCATTTTCCAGTTAAAATTCGTTGGATAAATTAATCCGTTGTCACACATCGCATACACATTTACACACAAACATTCAGAATAAATTAGAATAAACACAAAAAATTTTACTATTAAGAAATCACATGTCCTGTGGGCCCACTGTCTCGCACTGTCTTGTTCTGATAATTATAATAATCTTGAACTGTAAAAGTTATTTTAGCTGTCGCTAAAATAATTTTGTATAAAATTGTATACTAAAATATTGTATTTTGTTTACGAAAATTGCTATATGTTTTACCGAAAACCTAGCAGGCACACTGTTTGAAAAATACATTTATTCCTCTGCTAGTATTGCAACAATAATGGGAATAACTTGAATTCGTTTGTGAATATGCATTAATGAGATCGAATTGAAGGACGGTCTTTGGTGTAAAGGGGTGTAAGAAGGGGGTGGATGGATAGGTTGTGCTATTTGCACTGGGGGTTCGAAACCGGGTTTTGACAACTTCATCGTTTGCCGGTCGGGTACCTGTGTATGTGTCAGTGATAGAGGTGGGCTAAGTTGTTACGCCCCTGTATTCGTTACAACGAATACGGCTACTTGAAGTACTGATTCTGACTACTTTTATTCACGTAGGCCTACTGTATAGTCTATTACTAAACAAACCATTACTTTTGTAAACCATTACTCGAGTGAAATTACACTTAATAAGTAATCATATTCATAAAACAAGTAAATATACTGTATTTGTAAATTATTACATACTCACAAATAAAATAACACACAACTTACTTGTTATGATTAAAATCACAATATAAGAATGAATCAAAATTAAAACAACAGTTAAACAATAATAATAAATAAACTTGGATAAAATGTTTTATATTTTAATCCAGATTTGCCAGTTCTCCGTATTTAGCACGGAGAATCCGTATGTTGAACGTAATCTCCGGTCTTCCATATTTTTCAATTACATTCCCTGTATTTCAACACAATTCAGCATTTAACAATAAATATCAATGGAGAAAAGTTTAGAACATTTTTGGTTTGATGCATGTAAACATTTTCCCAAATAAAATATTCAGGCAATTGTTTTGTTTGTTGAGTAAATGCTTCTTCTTTTATTTTTATTCATTTGTAGGCTTAGTTATTTGTACACGGGACGGTAAAGTAGGCTCAAGGTCAACCACCTATGAATTCGTTTGATATCGTGTCTATTTGTAGAATCAGAGCTGCTACTGCAATTAAAAGTAACAAATTTTATAGATCGGTAACAATAGTAATTAAAAGTGTAACAATTCTATTTATATTAGGTGGGATAACAAATTTTGGACATTTTCGTTAACCGTGATTTATGCTTTTTGTGGGAGTCACGATGAAATACCTTTGATTAAATTGACTTGTTATTGAATTTCTATAGGAAAGATGAGCTATTGCAGTGAACCTTATGGTGAGATCTAAGGTCGGGCGTAGTAAATGAGCACCGATCATGGTCCCCAGAACACGTTTTCAAGTATCATTAAAAACGTTATATATATATGTATTGGGGAGTCATTGAAATTTGTATATATATATGTGTTCGTACGTTAGCGGCAGAGTAGAGTTAAAAAACTTGAAAATTTTAAATTTAAACTTGTAATAAAAAAAGTTGCATTACTGTGGAACAGCGCCAATAGGTGAGTGTCATTGTTTGCTTCCTGCCGGCCGGTAAAAAGCCATTTTTGGGTAAAAATTTTGAAAATACAATGTGGCGTAACGTTTATATGTTTTTGGGTACGGGAAACCCGATTTTGATAGTTAATGAGTCGTAGCTTGTCGTGCTCACATTTTTGGAGTCAATATTTTGAAAATATAATGTGGGATATTGTTTTATATGTTTTTGGGTATGGGAAAACCGATTTTGACAGTTAAAAAGTTGTAGCCCATTGGTGTCACGTTTTTGGAGTCAATATTTTGAAAATATTACAGTGTGGGGTATTGTTTTGTTTTATATATGTTTTAGGCTACGGTAAAACCGATTTTGACAGTTAAAAAGTCGTAGTGCATCAAGGTCATATTTTTTGATCAAAATTTAGAAAATTTAGTGCAGGACTTCGTTTTATATGTTTTTGGCACGGGAAAACCGATTTTGACAGTTAAAATCGTAGCACGTCGGATTCACGATTTTGGGTCAACATTTTGAAAATACAGTGTGGGTTATCATTTTATATGTTTTTGGGTACGGGAAACCCGATTTTGAAAATTAAAGAGTCGTAGCTCGTCGGAGTCATGTTTTTGGAGTCAATATTTTGAAGATACAGTGTGGGGTATTGTTTTATATGTTTTTGGGTATGGGAAACCCAATTTTGACTGTTAAGCCTCCCGGTGGCAGATTGCCCAAAGTGACTTTCTCTTAGGCGCAAGATGTAGCCATTTCGAACCTATGCGAGAATTTGCATAAATTTGCATATTCGGTTATTTAATATACTTAAAATCATCCAATCATAATAAAACCGTATAACAGTACAATTGTATGCAAATTTGCGCGCGGAAACAACTGTAACCTGATCCGCATATTTTAAAACAATGAATACGTATGTAAATATACGTTTTACGAAAAAGTTTTAAATACAAAAATTAAAGTTTAATTGATTTCCTTTCCAACGGTGCCGGTTTTATTACGATTGAATGATTTTAAGTGTATTAAATATCAGAATATGCAAATTCTCACGTATGTTCGAAATGGCTGCATCTTGCGTATGTTAGAACGTCATTTTAGGTAGTCTGGCGCGGGGAGGGTTAAAAAGCACACATATATAAATAATGTGAAGCGTATCGTGAATAACAAAGTTAACACATGTGCTATTTGCCGGCGGGAAAAACTTGATTTACCGGTGGGAAAATGCATTTAATATACGGGAATTTTGAAAATTTGTTTTTATGGACACTCTGATATTATAGATTACAATAATTCCCGATCGAATTATATTTGTTATAGCTAGATTTAAAATACCTTGACTCTCTACT
>JAGFPH010002055.1:18696-44719 GCA_018207615.1 Philaenus spumarius | reverse complement strand
AAGTTTTTTGAATGACTGTCACTTTTTTATACGATATGTCATTGTTCCGTTGCGCTGTGTGACTGTCCTGTGTCATGTCATCAATCCAACATTGTCCATCTTGAATTGTCATTTGCTGATCAAGTTTGGTAATTTTTTGCAAGTTTACATCTGTTTTTGAGGTTGAAGGATGTCCCGACCGTTCCTCGTCTTCAACTGACTCATGTCCGCTTTTATTAAATCGCTCATACCACTTGTAAACAGTCTTCAGAGTTACCACACTATTGCCATATACTGCAACTTGAAACTAATCTTAATGTTAATTCGTTATTCAAAATCTATGATGGATTGACAAACACAGTAAACGTAATCTCACTCTAGCGGCACTTGACACTGCCTGTCTAAAAAATCAGGCTATCGGACATAATAGATCAAACGGATGTATCGTCAGCAGTTGCTGCTATAAAAATTAATTCACCATATTTTTTTATCACATCCTGTATCTACATGTCGGGAAAACTGTATGCAAATTTAATCTATGACGTGTTAATGGCTTTTATATTTTAGTCTGTTTAGCCTATGAATTGTAAAATAATTTCTTTTTGGATTTCAGGTTGCTGACAAAGTTTTTGGAGAGACACTGTTCAAGACAGACTCCACACTGTTGAACACTTGGGTGAACTATCCCCCTCATCCATTGCAGGAGCAAGAGCCTTTGGGGGACCGAAAGTGGATTCCTTCTTTTGCCATTCTCCAGGTATGTAAACACAATGTGGTATGTAGCAGCTGACACCATTACATGTTTCTTGCATTTTAAGTTAAATATGAATCCAATCTTTAACCTTGAATCCTAATGAAAATCTTAATAGTTGCTATATTTTTGTACTGTTGAATCATGGATTTAGTATCAAATAAGATTATCAAGTTTGAATAGTTTACTTAAAATTTAATTAGCCCTTCTTTTTTACTAAATGTGAAGAAGTCATTATCAATAAATATAGGATATCCACTATCCAGTAACCCTCAGTTAAATCATTCTTTTACTTGTTGGCTGACGTCTGTCCATTCTTCCAATTAAACTGAAGATGGAAAAAATAATTCATTCCTGAAAGAAATATATATAGGAATACGATGTGAACCAATTTTATGAAATAGTAGTGTTAAAATTTAATTGAAAACAGAATGACGAAAGACTGTAAGAAATAAAATTTGAATTCTATTTGCACTAACTTTATTAAATAGTACCAGGAGACCGAGCTAAAGCTCGATTATAAGCAGGGCTATGATTTCAATAATAAATATTGGATTATTGAGTTTTGAGGTTAGGCCTATAACATTAAACAACTAAATAAAGGGTATATACAACATTAGGCTTACCTGTAATAAAAATACAGTTTAAAGGATTAACCATAATCTCAACGCTATGCCTCAGAAATAAGTCAGGCCTAAATTAAAGTTTAATATTTCAATATCGATTTAGGCCTAGGGCCTAGTTCGCTCACGTCAATAACTATTATTGCAAATTTCCGTGAACATCGTTTAGGTTAGGCCTATAACATTAAACAACTAAATAGAGGGTATGTTTATTTAGCAGAAGTATTCGTTGCCATGGTAACTATAAATAGATACAACATTATTAGGCTTACCTCTAATAAAATATACAGTTTAAAAGAAAGCAGATGATTATTGTAATGGCATTGAAAACATTTGCATCAGCTGTGCTTTGTATTGTTTAAAATGGACAAATTTCACCTTTTAATTTAATAAAAAGACGTAGAAAACGAATTTTCCCAGACTGGTGACCATTTCCAATCGATTTCTCGTGGCCAAAAGCCCCATATAAAATGAAAAAATGAAAAATCCTTAGACGGAGATTCCAGATCCATTTAGCAGACAAACAATTATCTCTCGCTTTAGAAGATAAGATTGTTGATAATCGTCGAATGAAAATAACACGTGAATTAATTTTTTGATTTACCGGTGTTAAAACTTAATTTTAACTAACATCAGTGTAAGATAACTGCAATTGATTTGTTGGTTTATTCATTCTTCCTTCTCTTTTCCTATTTTCCAAGCTGTTTTTGTTTGTTAGACATCATGTAAAACATCCATTAATTACCACAAACAACCAAATATTTTTAAACTTTGTTGTTGGATTTGACACACACATATTTATTTTCATAACTTCAAACTGTTATGAAATATCTCACTCTCTTCTTCTACAACCTTTAGTTTTCTCTTTTTCCTAAATGTCTAGATTCCACAGGCAGTCATTTGTTGCTTTTGTCATTTGCATTTGTTTTAACTCCCGGAATGGTTTCTTTTGTTTGTGCCGAAGCTAAATTTCTAAACAATAAAGCAACACCTATATG
Source organism: Philaenus spumarius (assembly GCA_018207615.1). Taxonomy (NCBI): domain Eukaryota; kingdom Metazoa; phylum Arthropoda; class Insecta; order Hemiptera; family Aphrophoridae; genus Philaenus; species Philaenus spumarius. Next base: position 42,368 of record JAGFPH010002055.1, on the reverse strand, counting down.
CTGCTGCCTTGTGCAGTGATATTTGACTTCAGACTGATACAATTCTGGATATTTTTGTACTTCTATTATAATTAATTTGCTGTCAAGTTCCGTAAAATAGTATTTCACCAACAACTTAGCAAAACTTATAATAAAATGGCAAATAAATACGGAGAGTCAGAGGAAGTAGGAACAAGCGTTATAATCGGGATGGGGTGTCAGTCGAGAAACCGCGTCACGTGTTAGGAGTAAAATCCGGAAAGTGCCTTTTTATACCTTTTCTCTACAAGAGATAACTCAAGAGTCTCGGTGGGTGAGTGCTTAACGCACTCGACTTCCACGCTAAAATCCCTGGTTCGATCCCCGGCTGGGAATTTTTTTTTCAAAATTTATAGGAAAGTATACGAATGGCGAAAGAAGTATAACTTCCACCGTCTGGTCCGACGCAGACCCATTTTTTTTTTTTAATGATCTATTGAATCTTGCTCATATCCATATGCCAGCTTTTTGTGGTCACTTGCTCAGGAACATACCACAATACCCAGTCTAAACCAAAAGTCTCTTAAGCATGAACTTTAACACTTGTAGACCTGGTACAGGAAGTAACTAAATACTCTAATGTAAAATTTTACTTTTCCGACCCCTAAAATCTCAAATGTGTTTATTTTTTTGCCGCAATTAATAAAAGTTGGTATTGCAAATTTGTTTAGGGTGCTGATAACAAATATAACTTTTTGTATTTCTTTTCAGTAGACCATGAACAACTTCTAACTTATATTTAACATACATGTTGATCTATATGTGTATCTGGTTTTCAATTATTTGCGAACGAAAAAAATGTTCCACTTTCAACTCCTAAAAAAGATCTAAATTTAACTCATATTTGTTATTTTTTTGCTGTATTTAATAAAATTAGATATAATTAAGGTTTTTAGAGTGCTAAAAGCATATGTTTTTTTAATCTCAGATTTTGTCAATATATTGTGCGCTGTGAGCGAAGCGAAGAACTGTTCAAGGTTGAGACTGGTTTGGGACACGAAGTACTTACATATAGAGTATAAAGACCTTATTTTTTGTATAAACATGTAAAGTAAATTTATCATTTTGTTTACAATAACTGATTTGTTTGATGCATTGTTTCAGAAATTATCCAAATTTGAAGAATTAATCGGAGTGGAGTTTACTCACATCAGACTACTTGCTCGAGCTTTCACTGATCGCAGTATTGGCTTTACTAATCTCACTCTGTAAGTTTATGTTTGTTTTGCAAGCTATTGTAGTAAGTTACCGTGGAACCTCTATTAAGTGAAACAAAAAGGAGAAAGCCAGTTTCTGATAGTAATTTAGGATGTTCAATACCAAGACAAAACAGTCCCTACAGTCCTCTTAATATTACTTACCTTTCTTCGACTTTTGAAAATAATATTTTGTTATTTGCAGGAAATCATTCATGCACAAATTATAAATTGTAGTTATAAATTTTTAATTTTACATTTTGATTAAACATAATTCCTTGAAAACAAGATGAGAATCATGATTTTCAGTCGAGTCACTTGATAGCTGTAAAACATCGGGGTGAGTTTTATTACCTACTAACTATACATTGGAGTTTTCTGAAATTTAATTGCCATACGCACATGTCAGAAACTAAAAATAAATCCGGTATTAATAAAAACAAAAGTGTATACAAGCGATATTCTAGTTGCGCTTGAGCACTTTACCAATCTAATATCATAGGCCAGCCTTCTCATAGTTGGCTCCACTCACTGGATTCGATCTTTTACTCAAGTGGTATTGGTTGTGGTAGAATAGGTAATTATTTTAGAATGACATTAAGTGATTACTATTAATCATTAACCTCACTTGAGCGAGTGTGACTGTGTAAAATAATAGAATTTGTAGTAGCAGGTTCACCGAATATAGAACACTCCTAGATACTTATATGCAAGAATAATAATTACAACATTACAATAATAATTTATAATGGTTGATTGCCCTTTATAATGTAGTGAAATGTAATTGTTTATATGCACTCACTGAAGAGTTGTGGAAGGGGTTGCAGTCGTGATGATTCCACTCCAACTTATAGTCTGCTATCTGGCCAGATGCACTAACAACAAACATAATTATATCACACGACACAAACACTACACTTATTATAAAGGGCGTGAAAAATAGTTCAAACAAAGAGTTAATTGCCATGAGGCGGCAAAGGAGTAGCGGAAGCACTGTGCTTATTAGTAATTTGTCTGTACAGTAGAGCACCGAAAGCCGGTCATCCGAAACGTCGGTTAACCGAAAGATTCAAAATTCACGCCACACCAACATTACACGATAGGCCGGCAGAAGAGTACGCTTCGGTCCGGTCCGATTCACTATTCCACGTCCATCTAACTTCATTTGTGTCATTGACATCAGTGTTGTTTTAACTCTCCGTGCTGTTGTTTGTTGTCCTGTTTGACGTCTAGAAATGTCTTCGAAATGTAAATGTATTGTGCTTAGTCTTTCTGACAATCTTAAAATTGTAGAATTATTAAAAAAAGCTGCAAGTGGATCAAACTTAGCTCGGGTGTTTGTTATTGGGAATCAACGATAACTGAAATTAAAAAGAACAGTTAGTTAAACCTTTTAGTGCCAGGCCAGGCCCAATATGCAAGATTCGTCTAAAAGTGCGAAGCCTTTTTTTTGCATTTTTGTAGTGCTTTTATATAACATTTCATAATTATAAACTATTTATGCTATCTAATAAAATTTTTAACTCGCATAAAAAAACTATACTGATGCTGATTCTCAGATTGAAACTAGTCAACTTTTATTACACAAATTTAAAACAAATCTCAAACAACTGGTTTTAAGACTAAATTTTTTTTAAAGTGAGTTTGTAGTGCCATAACACTATTTGAATAATTCACTATCATGAATAATCATTGGAGCATAATTAATATTAAAGAAGAGTATATTTTATACATTATTAGAAAAAAATCATAAAAATCCACCAAAAAACAAAAAATACATTTAAAAAAAATAAAGTTTATGTCACGCACATTTTTTTACAAAAAAAAAAAAACTATTGGTAAGAAATATTAACTATTTACACTAATTAAAAATAAATATCCAGTCACTATCATTTGTATCTTTAATTTATAATGCAGAAGAATAAATTTGATAATTTAGTAGACAAATTTTAATAAAAATTAAAAAAAATATACTGAAAGTTCAAGTTTATTTTCCCGCACCTTGTAGTAAAAGAAAATTATTTAGGCTTACAATATTTATAAAAAGATATTAACTATTTACATGATACTAAACTGAGGATTGAAAAGCTATGGATTGATTTGAAATAAAACAAAGAATTGAAGTAAACACTCTTCTAGGCCTAAATAGTTTATAGTAAACAAAGTAGGTTAGCTAGGCCTAGCCTACAGTATATATATACCACTAAAGAAAAATGAATTAAGAATATATTAAACTAAATTAACAAAAAAGTTAATTACAATAAAACACACAAGTATTGCCCTAAAATGTATAAAAATACAATAAACATTCTAATAAATACAACCATAACAATGTTAGTACACTTCAACTCAATTGCGTTAGAACTTAACGTCGGCTAGACCGGAACAGCTGTTCACTAAACCGATCGTATTTCGACTATATTCTGTCCAAATAAGATGATTTTTACATCGAATTAGAGCTAAACTATTGCTTTATACAACTAAGTGAATGCCAACACCATCTGTTAGAATTCATAGGAACCATGTGCACAAATATGAAATGCGACGATGAAATCGGCGTTGGCACTTCTTGCATACCTATGTTGCGCAGATCGCATCGGCGCGTGGTATTAAAAGGGTTAATCTATCACAAAGTTTACTTGTGTGCTGGACAGTGAAGACGGAATCTTACATAGAAAAACAATGAAAACAACAGAAAACTATCACGTTTAACAACTATGTAAAGTATAAAATTGATAGAATTTTACCAAAAACAACTCTTAAATTCTTAGTATTTTTTGTTATAATCGCTATACAAATGTTATTATTGATTTGAAATTTTAGTATGCTACCCTACTGGTTACTTAAATATAAATGTCTTTAGTTCATCAAAATATCTCAAACTGTTTAGATTTTTTATTCATTTAAATCAGTTTTTGAAATGACATTGAAAGCTTTGATTATACAAATCTATCATGCTAGTAAATCTGGTTTCCGTAGGTTGTATCAGATACCAAAATTAACAGGTAATTGTATCAAGTACCAACTATCAGTCACGTATCAGGTACATAAAACCTGTAACCACCCACCTTCACTAAACTCTTAAAGAGTAAATGGGTACAATATTTGCTGAAATCAGAGTTGACTTATTATTGCTTACTTTTTAGAGGATCAAACCAACGTTTGGAGTTCTTAGGGGACACTGTGCTTCAGTTGATTGCTTCGGAATACCTTTACAAGTACTTTCCAGAACATCACGAAGGTCATCTTTCAGTAAGTGTTATATTTTACATGCTTTGAGCTGATTTATATTTTTCTTATCACTATTTAGTGCTGTATATAACTGCACATATATGTGAGGACCCTTTTATTATTTTGTAATGAAACAGCGAACATTTTTATACATTTGACTTTTTCTTAATTTGATTTGTATACAAGCTACAGGAAGTTAACGTGAAAAATATACTTTTGTAAAATAAAAACTGACTCATATATATGAAAGAATATCATTTTATTGATACCTTAGATTGGATTTTAGATTGGTGCCTTAGTTATAATAGCATCATGTTCTATAGAATTCTGAAAAAATTACTTTTAAAACATTATGATTTATCTGTATTATATATTTTTTATGAATTTTCAAACCGACAGCTGGTGCAAAAATCATCTGACATTCTGGGAACTAACCTAGGGTTAATGATATTCACGATAAACAATAAAATAACATAAACAATAATAATAAAGTAACCTTTAAAAATGTCAACTAATTTAGTAACTAAATAACTACCATAAATTTGGTATTCCAAACATGCAAATACAAATAAAGTAAGCTAAGAGCCGATATTTCTGCTTGTGGTGGGAGGCATTAAGTTAGAGAGGTAGTTGAAAAATCTTTGTTCTTCTTCTTGGGCAAAAAGAACCTTCATTGTAAACATTGTCTTTTTAAATGCAAATGAGTACCAGAGAAATTGAATCCCTCACCTCTTGCTTATCAATTAAAACCTGTATGAGTCAGAAAATGAAAAAACAATTATGTTTCGTTATGTTGGTTAATCTACAATATTATAAAATATGCTTCACTTCAAGTCGCTACCGACTGCCAGCGCCTTCCTGCGAACATGTTAACCACTTACGCTACTCAGAAGACTCGTAACATCGGAGAAATTGTGTACTATAAAAGATTTCTGATAGTAAGGCATTGTCATTGTTTTCAGCATGCCGAATTATTAGACTTTTACTGTACACTCAACTGCAGTGATTAAGGCTTTAGATGCAGCTAAGCAATTTCAATATCTTAGTACAACACAAAACAAGGAAGGTGAATTTGCAAGCAAGAAAGAACAGATACTGATTGTAGCCTTTTAATACTAGCAAAGTTATCTTCATATCATGAACATGAATGTGACTTTTTGTCTAAAATTGTAACACTCTCGAGTGATTTGTATGTACTGTATGAGCAAAGTAGCATGCACTAGTCATTTTGTAATTCATGCTTGTAAAATGTCCAATGTTTAGTTTTCATAATTTACGAGCAGCCATAATAGACACTGTTTTAGCTAGTCTGTTGGACCCTATTCCTTGCCACTCGTGTGAGCCATAGCTTATGCTATCTTGGTCGTACTATACATTAATGGCATAGTTTAATTATAATTTGTACTTCATACAATTTTATACAGTATAAAGAGTCATTTAATTTAATATTTTTAAAGTTTCTGTTTTGTAATAAATAATAGTTGGTTTCTCTAGCGTTCGTTACCTCAATTAAAGATCATCTGATCTTAACTAATCATTTAATGGTCGGTTTATAGGACAATCAATTAATTATTTAATCCTTCATTAAACATATTATTTTGTGAAATCTTCAATAATGAATGATTCTAGAACTTTTATCAGATGGACTATTAAACTCTCAGTAACTTAATGAACCAATAACAGCAAATTAAATATTTAGTTATAAATTCTAACTCAATGTTCCATTTAAAAAAAGTCAAACTTTATCTCAAAGTTTGGTTTTTGCAAATCTTGTGCTCAATCTTTTTGATATGATTGCAATTTGTTTGAAAACTTGAAACAAATTATGTAATAGTATTACTACCCAAAGTAAAAGTTTATAGAAAATCTAATCTTTTATTTTATTTACATCCTCTGTTGCAAGTACAATGTATCAACAATATTATAATTTTATTAGGTTTTAAGTTACTTGTTAGTTTTTTGAAGTGGGCATATATTAAGTTAATATAGTAGTAACAAATATGTATGAGCTGATCTGATCCTATACAGGTTTTATTTTTTGGTAGATTTCGTAGAACGTTCCTACTGCAGTCGTTACCGTCGTGTGAGATCCATAAACTTTATAGATGGAACAGCTCAGTCGAGTTTGTTAACCCTAGAACACTAACGTTGTTTTAGCCAAACGTAGATACTAACCTTTCGTCTGACAGACTACTGTTTAAAAAGGGTAATAAACCAAACTAAAAACATTAAACAAATATTTTAACTCTCATAACTTTGAATAAGGCGTTATTATAAACACTTTCAATACGTTTTACAAAATTTTTAGTCTGTGGCATCTTCACAGGAACACTTTGTTTGGTACTCCCCACAAATTGCTCTTGAGCACTTCTCACAGAAGAATCGGGTCATTCTTCTCTTTGCTGAAAGGTAGAATGTGCATATCTTACGATCCTGTTGTTGTCTTACATCTAATACAACTGTCTTGTACATTGTTCAGGAACATAGTCCAGTTCTGCACCAGTATCATATGAGTAACTACCAGTATCATACCAGTAACTAAACTAACGTAAATACTAACGTGTTTCGTCTGCCAGACTACGCGAACCTAAAAACTAGCAAAAAACATGCACGTACGGACTTACTATACTGACCATATAATCAGCTAGTCCTCAAATGAAGGTACACGGAGTGGTGGGCCGCGCGGTGGAGAGGAAGTAGGGAAAGTAGAAAAATCGATAGTTCACAGTAGTCTGTCAGACGAAACGTTAGTGTTCTAGGGTTAATGGGCAAATTCTGACCAAAGAGATAGAAATGGGGAAGGTTTAAAAAAAATTGCTATATAAAAAATATTGTGTCTGAAGTTACTATACCTCGTAAAAGCAGTATCAAAAAAAATTTTTGGAAGATTTTTTTATAACACTAACCATTGGTTTAAGGGGTGGACAAAAGTAGAAATTGAAGAGGAAACATCTCTTAATAGGCTCAGTATTAAAAATTCTTAAAATTTATTGTAAACATTCTAAATATTATCTAAAATTTTGTTATAATATTTTGGTCTGCTAGGGGTGACCAAATAAGGTCTCAGAACAAAAAATTTATTACTCTTTTCAAAGACAAAATATAAAGCTTGTACAACATTATTGTAAATCTTATAAATGGTTCAGTCTAATTACCAAAATCTTTTAACTGACTTTTTTTTTTGATAACAGTGCAAGAGGGGAAGTAATTTTTAAAATAAAGTTAAAAAATGTATAACGCCCTTAGTAACCACTAAAAACTAAAACTCCCTTCTAAATATTACCTAAAACTTTATGAAACAATTTTGGATGCGACCAATTCTTACTGCTGCTAGGGGTGACCAAAATGAGGTCGCAGAAGAAAAATTTATTGCTCCCTTAGTAGACACAATCAATTTTGCACCTGGTCTGTTAAAATTTGTTTATAAATCTTCTAAATATTGCCAAACATTTGTATCAGAAACTTTTGTTCGCAATCTTTGGTGCAAGGGTTGAATACATTTGTTTAGTGCTTAGCTCAGGAGAATTTCAAAATCTATCTGCGCCTGAAGCAGGAGAGAAGGTTTTTTTGCTTTTGAGGTACAGTCCCTAAAAGTATTGGCATAAGTTTGATTTTCTGAATTGTTCGTTTCAAATTGTATCAGTGATAGGTACTCAATTTGAAGGACCCTTAGTTTTAACTGATTACTGACATTATTTTGTTTATGTCACATTTTAAAATGTATCTGTATTTCTTGGTATCTGTAACAGGTATTGGTGAACGAGTATCAGTATCAATATGCAACGGCCAAAACATGCATTGGCTCAGTTGTAATAATAATGTTGCTCTGTATTCGCAAATATGCTAATTATTTTGATCAGCAGTACCAGTATCTAAAACAGCTTGATATTTGAAAATAATCATAATACTTTAATTTTAAAAACATGCTTGTGTTAGGAAATTGAAAAGAAAGACATTTATAAAAGCAGTTGTAAATAATATATAGTTGCAGTTTTTTTTTTTCTGTAATCAAGTATTGGACTCTTACCATCACAACAGAAATTTTATTTGGTGGCCAGTGAGTTTGAGTTTGGCATCTATTAAAATTTGGTGTTGTGTTTATTTAGTCAACATGCTGATTATGCCCAAAGCATGAACAATATTAAATATTTTTTATTAACATTTGTTTAAAATAATTTTATTTAATATTTCAGATAGTTAACAGCAGTTTTGTCTGGAATATAAAGCTTTTGATTTGCCTGGTTTGTAATATTAAGACATGTTATTGCTTATTGGACATTTGAATAAAGAGTCTAAAGGAAGAGCAAATGGTAGACTGATATATGGTTATGATGTTGTTGGTTTGAATGGAATAAAATATTTTATAACGCTCACTATTTTTGTAACTGTTATTGTTTCACAGTTTTTTCTATTATAATGTTTTGCCATGTAGTTAATTACTTTTTATTTTTTTTACTGGTATTATTTGAAATGATTTTGCTATAGTAATCATATAATTTTTGTATAACTGTTGAGTTACTGAATACTGTTGTTAAATTGAAATGTAACAAAAACAAAATAATCATCTATAATTATAATATTATGTTATGGAATATTGAACTACAGTTATAATATAGTGATACAATAATGGTCAATAGTTATTAAATACAGAATACAGTAGAACCTCGATAATTCGAGCTAATTGGGGCTGACTGTACCTTGAACTATAAAAAACTCGGAATACTCGGAAAAATTTACAAAAATAAAGAAAAATATATATTTTAATGTTTTAATTAGAACATATAATAGTAAAAAATGTTTCGATTATATCTCTATTACGGCGCCATTCCCCTACAGATACTTCACCTACACTGTACTTAGCTGCAAGTTTCTTCAAGGTTTCACAACTATCTAGTCTTTTCAAGGCTTCTAATTTTTTTAATTAGCACAAACTTTCTTTTGGCTTTTCCGCTCAGCCATCGTTACAAAAACACAATCAGAATTAAAACTTCAAAAACTTAACAACAGTAAAGAATGCACTCTCTAATCGATAACGTTACAAAACACCGATATGCGTAGCGCGCGTACTTCCGTAGGAACTAAAAGTTTACTATTGAAATTGGACTATTTTTAGAATAATAAGAGAGGGTGACAGTCAAGTATGAGGTGTATGTCTTGGCTGACATGAAATACAAGCGGCTTCGGTGAGACCCAATGTTGACTCATTACCTACCTGCGAGAGGTGTTGTATCGCCAGGCCCACCAAGTAAACACATCAACACAAACCAACCACTTCGATCGCTTGTCACTTTCAAAAGACTAGTTGACATTTTAAACATACAATGGGACAGTGGTAACAAAGTAATTTTGAAGTCGCGCTACAATCAATCTTTTAAATGCTTTAAAATAGTCAAAAAGCTGTTTTTAATTTTGCAAACACAGCTCGAAATATCCGGACCCTCGAACTACTGCGACTCAAATTATTGAGGTTCTACTGTAATTATCTACAATTATTGTGTTACAGGGTAATATTTTATAATTATTGTTACAAAAAATGATCATAAATTATGGAATAATTAATTATCTATGATTAAAGAGTTGCAGAATCATAAAATGGTCTATGGTTATTGTGTGACAGAATAATTATTTGTAATTATTGTGTTAATGAATAATATTCAGTAATTATAAATTACAGAATAATTGTAAATATTGTGTACAGAGTTATGTTCCATTAGTTTTGTGTATCAGAATAATGTTCTATAACAATAGTGTTGCAGAACAATTATCTATAACTTTTGTTTTTCAGAATAATGTACAATAATTAATTATAAATTACAGAATAATTTATAAATATTGGGTACAAATTTATACTAATATTGTATAACAGAATAATGTTCTATAATGACAGAGTTACAGAACAATTATCTGTAATAATTATTGTGTTACAGAATAATGTTCAATAATTATAAATGACAGAATAATTTATGTAATGAGTAATTTATGTAATTACACTAATGAGTCATGGTGTAATTACTGATATTTATATATTGTAGAAACATTTTCAATAATTTAATGTACAACATACAGAATAATGTTATAAAATGACAATATTACAGAATAGTGTGTTAATAAAAAAAATTGTCTTTATAAACATCCCCAGTAAAGGCCACAAAGTTTAGTTTTTTGATTAGTCTATTGATGTAATTTGGCTACCAGTACTTTCATTAGATTGAAACGATTACTATTTTTATTCTAGTTTAATTTATATTTATTTCCTCTTTTATTGTACATTTTATCTCAAAACACTTACAAGTTAAAATTTGTTAACCCTACTTATGGTAGTGCTATAGCAAAAATTTAAAAGCCGGTTTTTAGCGTTTTGCAAGCATTTTTTTTAAATTCTAAAAAAATAGTAAATGAACCACAATCCAAAAGTGTTCCATAGCTTTTTTGTAGAAAAAACTTCAAAGAATTCAAATATGCCACTAAAAATTTGTTTCTTTAAAAATTTTAAAAGTTATTACCTTAGAAAGCAAAAAATGTTCAGTAACGAAAGGAAAAAGTTCAACTTTAGGCCTAAATAACAAGTAGTAAACATTTTTTGTAATTTTTTCATAAGCATAAAAAAGTTTTTTAATTTAGTTCTAAATAGAACTGTATAAAAACATTTATCAATTTCAAATTTCTTATTTTGAAAAAACCAGTTTTTATGTTCCAAATTCACAACTGCTAACAAAACTAGGCCTAGTTTGAATCGTAATTTACTAATATAATATGCTTTGCCCAGAAATGAAATATTGTAACTAAGTGTAGAGGATAAATCAAAGAAAAGAACGGTATACTTGTCTTTCCTTAGTTCACAAAATTGTTTGAGTTATTTTTATTTGAATAACAAAATGACATCGATCTAATAAAACTTCGCCGACGATATACTGCGGGCAGGAAGGGTCATTTGAATAATGTGGGAGCGAGAGGCGCCAGACGGTCTCACCAGAATGCCCTAATTATGTACTTTACACTGCTGTCTAGACGTACAAAAAACTGTTTTATTCTAGTTTAGTTCCCACCGTTAGAAAGGTCAAACTGTTCTCTACAAAATGGTTTAAAGAAATCTGTCAAAACTTTTGATATAGTAGGCGTTATCTCGGTTGACAAATGGGCTGTTTCATTGGTTGAAAAACTGTCCAATCGCAAGGTTTACAGAAATCGTCTTCATAATTCGTGTAAAATAGTGACATCTGATTGGAAGGCACTATTAGAAAGATAAAATCTTGACAAATCCAATGGTATATTTATAATCTCGATAGAAATACTTCAGTAGATGGTCTTGGACATGTAAGAAGTGGGAAATAACAGTACAATTGTATGCATATTCGTGCACGGAAACAGCTGTAACCCGATCTGCATATTTTAAAATGATGATTATGTATGTAAATATACGTTTTTACGAAAAAGTTTTAAATGCAAAAATTAAAGTTTAATTGATAAGCTTTCCAAAGGTGCCGGTTTTACTACGATTGAATGATTTTAAGTGTATTAAATATCGTGATATGCAAATTCTCGCTATTGTTCAAGCTGTGGTTGCGTTCTACGCCCGAGAGAGCGTCTCAAAGTGCCGTCTGCCATTTACAGGTTTAAGCCTTAAAATATTTGTATTATGCTTGAATTTGGTATTCTACAATTACACAGGGCGCCCTGTAAAAGTAGTAACCACTGCTACTTACTTTATACCACCCTGTATTTATTACTTTATAAATAAATAAAAATATACTTAACTTTTGATTCACAAAATATTTGATAATTTACATGTTAATTTTACGTAATTATCACAAAGTAGTGCAAATATTTGATTACTGTTTCTATTAAATTTAATCATAAAACTTTTTATATTTTTTAAAGAGAAAAAATTAACTACTTTTTAAAGCAGGTGCACAACATTGTGAATGAGTTTTTCTAGACGTTATTCTAATAGAACATTTTTGAAGAATGACTGAAAATATAACAGGGTGTCTAGCAGTCGGGAAAGTCGGGAAAATCGGGAATTAACATAGACATGAAAAACAGTCGGGAAAAGTCGGGAATTAACATATAATTTTTTTTTAAAGTCGGGAAAATGCATAAAATTGTTTAAAACAATTTTTAGGTACATTGAAATATTCTCAACACAACCGAAACTAATAGCAATCCAATTTGGCGTATGAAAATGAAGCTAAGCAGAGCAGGTATATGGGCTATTGTACATTATTCTTGGAAGTCGAGACGGCCGTTACCATGCCAACGGGTTGGTGGTTGGGGGCGCATGCGCAATGATTAAATAATTCAAAGTAGTTAAATTACTATATTTTTAGGTATGACATTACGGTGAATTTGTTCATACGTTCACACGAACGAACCCTTCGAACAGTTCACATTTTTTTATGTCCGTGTTAAACACTTTAAGAAAGAAATAATAAACAGTATGCATATTGTACTGTCCGGGTGCCCACTCAACCGTGAATTTCGTGTACCGTGAAAAAACCGTGAATAAGAAACCGTGAATTTCGTTGTCAAATCTTTAAAAATCTAAACATTTTTAAATTACCATAGAATGAAATTATCACAAGAAAATAAAAGAAGTTTTGAGTCACGTTAATGTGTTTTGGAACTACAGTATTTGAAATTGAAAAACTGTTGCAACTTGCTAGCAGCTTCGTGAAAGACCGAGATGACTCATGACGACAAACCTTGAAGAGCGTGGAGGAAAGAGAGAAGGGGTGGGGCCGAGTGAATTTGAGACTATCTTCTAACAGACTACAGTTCTATAATAGTACTCGGCTTTGTGAAAAGCGTTGTTTTCTAAGTACACAAAGTAACAATGGGTCAACATTATATTAACATTAATTTCTGTAATAAAATATGATTTATATGCCTGTAGTTACAATATTCTTTTAATATTCCCGTTAACATTGTTTTATTGTAATTGTATATAATTAACTTAATCATTGTATTATCGTTCAATAATTAATAATAACGCGAGTGGACATTGTAAGGAACATGGCTGGTAATAAGCAAATATTAGTCAAGAAAAAAATGCCAGCCGGTGAGAAAAAACTATGCAGTAAGGTGCCCGGTTTAGTTTGCCACATTACGGGAAAGTGACAAGACAAAGTGGTAGTGCGAGGGGGAAGGGGAAGTAGTGTGCCCTCCCTCGCTACTATCTCATTCTCTCTCGCACAAGTACTCAAAATAGGTCGCCGTCTTTAACTTTAAATCCATCTATAATAACTCCCATTGCAGTGATGGGTTGATTTACGATACCACCCATACTTTTTTTTTCTTTATCGATATCGAGAGAGTCAATAGCCGAAACTCGATATCGAGAGATGTTCAGTTTAGTTTATATCATTGTTAATTAAACACTTCTTGTTTTATTTGAATTCAACTATTCATGTGCTTAGTTATTTGTACTACAGATGAAGGTAAAGTAGGCTCAAGGTCAACCACTTATGGATTCGTTTCTTACGTGTCTATTTATAGAATTAGGGTGCCTACTGTGACGAAAAGTTACAAATTGTATAGATCATTAACTAAAGTATAATACCGTAATTATATTTGTTTTAGTTCGGGTAAAACATTTTAGACATTTTCGGGATTTACGTTGCCCGTGATTTATGTTTTCCGTGGGAGTCCCGACAATTGCCTTTGTTTTACTTGTTACTCGTTCCTGCAAATAACGACATTTAATTTCTGCTTTGCCGAATTTTACAAGTGTTATCTATATAACCTTTTCGGCGGACCTTAGCGGTTGTATATTAAATTAAGTTTTAACTCTGGTATTTTATAGAAACAAGAAAAAATTATTGTTCTCGTGAGTATAGGTTTTTTCGCTGACACGCTGTTTTATATTAAATTGAGTTTTAATGACGTCGTTTTATAAAATTAGCGCTATAATATTTGGAAGTCGCATTCTTTGCGGACATTCATCATTGTATTTTAAATAATATTTCAACAATAGTAGTTGATAAATTTTTCATAAATTGTATTCGAGCATCGTTTTTTTTCGCGAACATACACTGTTGTACCCACAGTTATATGCACTGTTGTACATTGCGTTTAATAAAATTAGCGCTAATAATATTCGGGAGTCGAATTCTTTGCGGACATTCATCATTGTATTTTAAATAATATATCAACAATAGTAGTTCATAAATTTTTCATAAATTGTATTCGAGCATCGTTTTTTTTTCGCGGACATACGCTGTTGTATCCTATATTACATTGCGTTTTATAAAATTAGCGCTAATAATAATCTTCGCATCGTATTCTTTGCGGAGATTCGTCATTGTATTTTAAATAGTATTTGAACAATGGTAGTTGATAAAATGGCACAATTTGTATTTGGGCATCGATTTTTTTGCCGAAATACGCTGTTGTATATTACATTGCGTTCTAATACTGGCGTTTTATAAAATTAACGCAAATAATATTCGGGCGTCGTATTCTTTTGCGTACATTAGTCATTGTATTTTAAATAGTATTTGAACAATGGTAGTTGATAAAATTGGCACAAATGGTTTTCGGGCATTGATTTTTTTCGCGGAAATACGCTGTTGTATATTACATTGCGTTTTAATGCCGACGTTTTATAAAATTAACGCTATTAATATTCGGGCGTCGTATTCTTTTGCGTACATTAGTAATTGTATTTTAAATAGTATTTGAACAATGGTAGTTGATAAAATTGGCACAAATGGTTTTCGGGCATCGATTTTTTTCGCGGAAATACGCTGTTGTATATTACATTGCGTTTTAATGCCGGCGTTTTTAAAAATTGACGCTAATAATATTATTCGGTCGTCGTATTCTTCCGACCGGGAAACAATAATTTTGGACTTCACAGAACAAATCACCACCCTCGGCAATTGCTAAACGGAGCTACAGTCGTTCGCTGCGCGTTAGAACTGCTTTATCTAATTTAATGTACCGACAAGACGCCGAGCGACAGCGTGACCGCCGTGTTTTTACAAAAATGGCGTGCAATTCATGTGGACGAGGCGGTGATGCTGTCGCTCGTGAGCGCCGATCTCATACTAACTAAATGCTTCCGCTGGACGCAACTGCCGAATTGCCGCGTGTCACTCGTGCGAACCAGCCCTTGTAGTCCGAACGAGCGTATTTGTAGTGTTGATAAGCCATAAATATATAAACTTGGTTTCGACAAAATATTCGGGAAAAAGTCGGGAATTTTATATGGGAAATTTGCTAGACACCCTGTATAAATACTACTACAAGAGGCAATTGATAACATTGTCATACTTCCATTGGGTTCCAGGTCACTTTTCTGTACAAAGGATTGAGAGAAGGAATTTCAAAGTAAGCAGCAACATTTCAACGAAACACATCGGTATAAGTTTTAACAAAATCTAATAAGTATTTTTTTACTTGAATCATAATAAACTTTATTCTTTATTATAGTATAGATTACTTGAAAAGACACAAAGCAGGTTTTTAAAAATTTCTTTTAAAAGATGTGGTTGAAGAAACAAACTTAATGCTTTTGGTTATAACACTTAATCATTGGAGTTGATACGAAATTAAAATAAAACTAATTTCCCTTAATTTGTTTCCAGTTGCTTCGCAGTTCGTTGGTTAACAATCGTACACAATCTGTAGTGTGTAATGACCTTGGAATGGCTTCATACGCTTTGTACTCGAACCCGAAAGCTGAACTAAAAACCAAAGACAGAGCTGATCTACTAGAAGCATTTCTGGGAGCACTTTACGTAGACAAGGCAAGTATTATGTCTGATTTTAATTATATTTTGATACTGGTGTTTACCAAACTAGTGTGATACGTTAGTTATATACTGGCTTCAAGTCTTATTACAACAGGGTGTCTACCAACCGGGAATATGAATTGACCTTGAAAATTCCGGGAGAAAGCCATGATTTTGGTGTGTAATCGGGAATTTTATTCCTTCACTAGTCTTATTTCTGTTTTGTAAACGCAATCACGGGAGTTCGGCATGAGCAAGCACTGTATCGTAAAAAAGGTGAAAGTTGCATACGAACATGCTGTAATCAAGGCAACAGAACAAGGGTTTGTTGTAAGGACGTGTCGATACCGATTCCCTAAAGTCGATTCCATTGATTCTTAGTGCGGTAATCAGTATCGAGAATCGATCGCAAAAGTCGATTCCAATTACAGTACCTCGATTCCAAACACAAACAAAACATTTGATGTGTACTGAATTGTTAACCATATAAATTTACATGCATAATCTATTTTAATTTTAAACATTTTAAAATTTAAATTAGACAGCCGAAACTCGATACTGATACCGAGAGATACTCAGTTCAGTTAATATCATTGTCAGACTAGCCAGTTCTCCGTATTTAGGACGGAGACTCCTTATTTTGAATGTAATCTCCAGTATTTGCAATCACATTCTCTGTATTTAAACTTAAACCAAACTTGGGTGGTTGACCCAAGGTCAACCACTTTGGGATTTGTTTCTTGTCGTGTCTATAGAATTAGGGTGTCAACTGTGAGGAAACTTTACAAATTGTATAGATATGTAATAGAAGTATATTTAAAGTATAAAAATTCTATTTGTTTTAGTTCGGGTAAAATATTTGGACATTTTCTACCTTACCCGCGATTTATGTTTTTTGTGGAAATCCTGACAAAGTGCCTTTGTTTTACTTGCTATTCATTCCCCAAATAGCGACATTTAATTCCACCTTTTCTGAATTTTATAAGTGTCATCTAAATAACCTTTTTGCAGACCTTAGCCATTGTAATTTAAATTAAGTTTTAACGCCGGTATTTCATAGAAACAAGAACCAAATTATTGTTCTCGGGAGTAGAGTTTTTCACGGACATACGCTGTTGTGTATTGCGTTTTATAAAATTAGCACTAATAATTAGGGATGGGTCGATTCTCAAATTTATCGATTCCGATTCCAAGAAATCAATTCCGATTCCATTGATTCCAATTACCATAATAGTAAAGGGAAGTAAACATTCTTATGTAATTTTATTCAACAACTTTTGCTCTGGTTTTTAGTTTTAATAGAAGCGATGTTTCAGTGTTTTGAATGAATATTTTTAAAGTGAAGATGAAGATAGTGATTTGGTGGCTCTTAGTGATAAGAGACATTTGTGGTAGAGAAGAAACAGATCACATCTTTACATCAATTATTTACCTTTAATAATAATAATAGTATTAACAAATCACATATATTATTTCTCAAGGCCATTTTTTTGTCGGTACGCCATAACTTCCTTAATACATTATCAAATTACATTAATGAGGCATCATTTTAAAGCTTTCCTTAACCGCTACACCGGAAAAATATACAAAATACAACTATACGAAAAAATAAAAAAAAAAATAAAGAAATAAAGAATCCGAAAGTAACATTGATGTAAGATCAAGTAAGTTGTAGGGATATTTTCCTGGCGTTCTCAACACTGATGATACAATTTATTAAAAAAAAACACATCAATTCTTTACTTCAACCCTCACCAATGTCCATGACGCACTAAATACGCACTATACGATACTAAATATACGGTGTGTACTTTAATTAAGTGGGATTTAAGTAAATTAGAATGCGATTGCTTCGCACGGGTCAGCTAGTACACATTAATTTATAATTAACAATATTATTGATTTATTCTTTGGAAAATTAAAACTTGATCTTAAATGAAAAGCAGCTTTCCAGAATTAATAGTTTAAGTAAAACAGTCAGATTATGAAACGAAAATTCAAAAATAATAAAAAAAAACTTCACTTTGGATATATGTACATGATTCATTAATTATTTAGTTTGAAATTACCTTACAATACAAAAACAAAATATCTTAGAGCTACTAAATTGCAATTGATTCATTCTTTGAACTGTGTTCATTTTAATTTGTGTAAATTCTTATTTAAGTTCTATGGAAATATAAGTTTATTTACAATTTTAGAATTACTACTCTCGGGGTTCGGGTAACGTGCCGGTTTCATCCATTAATGGTGAAATTAACCATATTATAACGACTTATATACATTTATAATACATCTATGTACAAAGTTCAATTACAAAGAAAATTATTTTTAAACATGATATTGTGGATGCGTAATACCCAGAAATAAAGTTATTGTACTTTTTTAAATTGAAAAACTTTGAAGTTTGGAAGTATCTTAACAAAATGTAATGTATAAAAAGGTTAGATCTCACCAATATGTTGGGTTGTTTTATTTGCTGGTTATATGTCCACCGCCCTATAAACTTCTTAATATTGTCACAGAGGTTTTAATACCACGTATAAGTGGAATTCTAGGTTTAGTTGTGGTCCATCTGCGTTAATATATATTTTTTTAATAGAACGGAGTTACATCTGTAATCTGCCCTCGCCTGATGTCTGGGTCATAATAATGAATAATGCCATTTTTCCTTTGTTCAAAACGTAGGCTTTCCTTTTGAAAATGCCGAATTTATTTATTTCATTTTGCCATAATTCTTTACTTAAAAATAAACGTTTAGATTTCAATATTTATTTTACTTGCATATATAGAACAATTATGAATTAGCTAGATATATTACAACCTACTTATTCAATGTGTTGAAATTGGAATTAACCCTTTTGTAAAAAGAAAACAGATGTTCTAGAAGTCTAGACTTCCGCTTTATATTTTAAAACAATCATATCGCTGAGCTATATTTTGATCGCTTATACCATGTTGTCCCAGTTGAAATATGTAAAATTGTCTTGTTTTCTTCGTCTGGTTATATTATTACTTTATGTGGTTATATCGATTGAATATACCCTTTAGAAAGCTTATTTCTTCTGGGACCATCAAATATTCATAGTTTTATGATATTAGTTTTTAATAAAAGGATGTTCATAAAAATTGATTCCTTGTACGAGATTTTTGTATTAACGAAAGTAGGTTGAATACGTATTGAAAATGTTTAATTTTGACTCAGTTTTCTATGTTTCTGCAAATCTATTTATGTTCAAGGATATATTGGGTTATTTAGAATAAGAATTTTATTATAAATTTTCTTAGCCACAATGTTTAGAAGTTCTTAATTTTATTTAAAAAGTCGTTCGTGGTCGGTTTTATTTAGCTTGCTAATGTTAATTCTCCATTTTGGCGCTTGGCTCGCTGTTGTACGTTTGCTAATTACATAACTTGACGTAGGTCAACGTTTGGTTTGAAATTTGATTATTTATATTTTATCTTTTAAATTAATATTTTTACATTGGAATTATGGAATGTTTAATTTTTTTAATTCAGAAAACCTCAATAATAAGCATTTTCTAGATGTGTCGTGTGCCGATAACTTTGCCCATGAGCTTGTACAGTAGAGACCCAACAAATGCTTCAATGGAACCATAATGTTCAGTAAATAATTAAACAATTGTACTGCCTCTAGCATTCCTAATTCACTTCAAGGTTAGTGTGTAGGAGGTTGCCTCACTCCCATAAGGCCTATGTAGACAACAGCCGGCCGAGCTGTCGCGTCAAACGTATACCTCCTGACCCACCCCTCCTCCCCACTACTGCTTACTCTCAGGTCAAAAAGTTTAGATACCCTAGTTTAAGCGTTCACTGTGACTCAACCGATGCACTTATCAAAATGATCAGTGTTTATCCTTCGTTTAGCCATATAAGTCAAGATATTTTCGAATTATTTATCGATAAGTTAATTTCAGTTGAACACGAAAAGGCTTTGTTGTTGTTATTTGTTTTTAAAGTTGTTCAAAGTATTTGTGGGGTTTTATAGGCATTGCTTGAATTTGAAAATTTATTGCATTAAATTTAAAACTACTGGTCTGATTATCATAAAATTTTGTCTGGTCATAAAGGATACTGGTTTCTATTGTATTTTTGCAATTTATTTAATACAAATATTTATTTCATATTCGTATTAACATTATTTTATTTAATATTAGTATTATTTAATATGAATAATTTTGTAAGAATTGCGCTAGGAGACCATTATTTTATTCACAACACTCATAGAACTGCGTAACACTAATAACTAGCCTACACTAAAATGTGAAAAATATATTTTATTGAAACATTTTACATTTTCCAAATTAACAACAAATGCAACTGTACATTAATCTGTAAACTAAGAAAGTATCTTTTTGTATTTTTTCTTCTCATTAGGCCGGCACGAGTACAAGCTTTTTGGTATTCGGCTCGGCTCAAAAATAAAAAAAAATTCGAGCTGAGCTTTTTATCTCTGATAGTAATAAACACTATAAATAAGTAAATGAAAATGACACCAACTACTTAAGAAACTTGTATTTATTTATTTTCTTTAACGTTCCCATCCTGCCCATATTTCATCGTCTAGTGAAGAGCTAAAAATAAATACTGCACTGAATCCCATCCTGCCCATATTTCATCATCTAGGGAAGAGCTGAAAATAAATAAAATAAATAATGCACTGAATGAAGACGACGCACGAAGCAGTAAAGGACAACTGTTGCCTGTTACCGCTGTAATAGGTGACAACAGAATCTATTAGTTTCGTCATTTAGTGGGAGCACGAAAGAGCTGTGTCTTCTTTACGAACACATTAGTTATTCCGTGATATGGAAGCCAGAAACAGTTACGTTCTCGTTACCAAAAGTATCGAAAAATAGCGGTAATTTATCGTTGCCTATGTATTTGTCGAAAATAGGTTTTGTTGTCTTTCGTATTTTTGCCACCATGGCCAACAAAATTACCCCGCCACTGCCCACATGCAAATCAAATGTTAATTATTCCTCTTTTATGAACGTAGGGTATTTTTATCGGTATATCAGTTTCTGCACGATAGTTCATCCTCTTAAGTAGTATAAAAATATTGAATCTTATTTTCTCTCCTAACGTCGACTGAAACTAGAATCAGCATTTTTTAATATTTTATTTACTTGAGATTTAGTTTTCTTTCAACATGATTAAATCGAGGCCTGTTTAACTTTGGTTATTATTTTGTACGTGTTACATGTTTGTGTTTCCCACGTTAACATTGTCTTTCCTTACCGACAGGCGCCGAATATAACCTGTTACCGTCCAAACAAAGACAAAACGGTTTGAGGTTTTGTGTTTGTAAACAAGTGATTGACGTGAGTGTGCCCAGTGAAATTAAGTTTGAGTACAATTTTCTGCCAATCCTAACGTAACACTTTCACTAAAGTTTGTCACGCGTTTCGGAATTCCTCCATTATCGAGACCTAGATATAGTTAGCCATGCCTCTCCTCCTATTACCGGTGCTGCTACTTATGTAATCTGTTATGTAATCTGTTGTGTAATCTGTTATGCAATCTGTTATGCAACACACGTTATGTAACATGTTATGTAATACTTTTTTTTTTTATTTTCAACAATTTTAGAGTTTGGAAAGTTATTTCTGATTGACTGTTAATTTGTTCATTAATAATATTTTCTCCGTTCATTTTTAGTTTCATTTCTCTTTCATTTCGTATGGCATATGACCCTCATTTAATAAGTGTGATGCGTAATTTGAATCTTTTTTTCATATTTATAAGATCTAATATGTTCTATAATGATATCTTTTCTGATGTTATAATTTTTAATTAATTAATCTCGAAATGTTCAATTGAAATTATTATCTTTTGAAATTTTGTAATTTATGTTTTCTATAATATTATGAAAATATTCAAATATAGTCTCATCACCTATTGGCCCTACTCAATTCAAGCCAGCGGTTCTGATTTGAATATCTAAACTTGTTTTATTATAAATAGGTTATAAATCTATAACTTCTACTACTACTAAGTAACAACTATATTATGTTATATTAACATATTAAACATTTGTTTATTATACTTCTATTGTACAAATAATATTTATAACACATTAATTGGACTCAGATTTCTTCAATACTTTATATAAATATCAAAAATGTTTATAGGTATGCCCCTAGGCTTAGCTCAGTCTTTACACAATAATTTAAGTTCATAGAATATGTTTAATAATTATTCGGATCTCGGGGTAGGCACTCGGCTGGAATGATTGTATTATTTGGTCTTAACGCATACATAAATTTAATTTAAACAGAAAGAATTTAGAAAGAGTGTTTAAAAGATTAATTTTTCTTGTAGTAGTTAAATTAACAATTTTAGGCCTTTCAAATAGTTCTTATAGATATATAAATGTTTTTAGAAGTTATTTGCCAGAGTATACCACTCTCTGTATAATTGACACTGATTCTATTCATTTCTTTATATAAAGAATATTTGCAAAACTTCGATTGTACAATTTGAGTTCTTTACGGTCTGGAGGCTGTATTGCAATTTAATTGTTCTTCAAAATGCCCCCTTCCTTTGTTAGCGGACGGATATTATCTGTATGTAGTTAACTCTTTTGTTGAAACGGTTGTATTCTTCCGCTGCACCATATAGCCCTGGTATTTTAATTCTTTTTGGGATAGTAGGCAATTTGGGTTTACACTAAACATTTCTAACATTTATATTCGTTATTATAATTAAATTGGTTTGTTATTTCTTTAATATTTAAATAGTTAAAGGTTGATTTTTATCGCGTTTATACATATCAGCTGTTCTAGTTTTTGGGACGTTGAATTGTTTTCAGTAGGTTTTACTTTAAATGATTTCTTCTTATTCAATATTTTTACAATGTTTACGATTTAAACTAACAGATGTTTTACATACAAATAATAATTGCAACTAATGAAATCTTACAGTTTTCTACAAGCTAATAATTATTTTCTTTAATACATCGAAATCCGTGGTTGAGTTAACCTACGTTTGGATGCTGGAAGATGGCTGACGTTTGATTTTTGTTGTTTATTTATAAAATGATGTTTTGCTACAAATAAAGTTTGGAATCTGGTGAAGTGAATTTAGATAAAGATATGTGAAGTTCTAATTGTATTGTGGTGTGATTAATTTATGTGTAAACGTCTACAATTTTGAATATTTATGATTTCAATTCTAGGCCTATCTTGGACATTTCTAGGGTTTGTCTTTTGATCTTGAATTAATATCTGGATGGTTTGTTTGTGATCAGTTGTATATGATTTTCTGTTATTTAGACCTAGTAATGTAGGTCGATGTTCTTTAGGCTTGATTATCGAGATAGTTTGGTTTTGTTAGGTACTTTATGAATATAGGTTATGTTGCTATTAGCCAAGTGTTCCTAACTTGTTGTTTAGGTAGTTAATGTGATTTGTGCTGTTATAGTTCCTTAAATCTTGTTTTTAGTTTTCGTCCTGTTTGGCCTATATAT
>JAGFPH010002055.1:0-18596 GCA_018207615.1 Philaenus spumarius | reverse complement strand
ATTCAATAATTTAAGATTTGCTTTAAATCTACTAGAGAAACAGTACCTTGAGAAAGTTCCAGAGCTTTCTTAGCAGCGTTCATTTCTGCTTGTTGTATGCTGTGACCAGAAGCCTTAGCTAACCTTTGTCCTTTGAAGTACACAGCTACAGTGTATATCCTTGTATTAGTTGGTCCCATACATTCTATAACCCTGAAAACCAAAAGCATTCGAGTAAAACAATCACCAACAAGAATGTTAGCTTAAAGTATTAAGTAATTGAATTAATGTAATATTAAAGAACATTTGCCCATAAAATTAAACTCTTCGATGTCCTGAAAAATGTGTAAAATTATTGCTATTTGCCAGTTATTAGAATGGTACATTATGGTCTACCTTCAACATAGTGTGCTTCAAAGAAATACATTTTAAAGGTCTTCAAGTAAAAAGTTCGCATTTCCCTTGATTTTCAAAAATGCATATCAATTAAATCAATCACTTTATATTTTGAGTGTCATCAATTATTCCAAGTTTTACAAAGAAGTCCATAGTCAGATACATAGATACGATACCAGACAATTTTAACCATACCAAAACATAGGCTTTCTCAAACTTCTAAATCAAAACCAATTTCTGGGGCCATCGTAAACAACAAACCGTCTTCCACATAAAATTCAAACAATAACAGAGGAAAAGGTCTTTAAAAAGGAAATGTTAAGACACACTACCCAAGTAGCACACATTGTTGGCCCAACGTTGGGGAATTGTCGGCACCGTTGGGGAATGGTGGGTTGGGATGCCAACATATTGCCAACAGAGGCCCAACCGATAATTCCTTCTGTTGGGCCAACAATGAAATTTTCTGTTGGGCCAATGTTGGGAGTTAGTCTGTATAAAATTATCTTTATTAATTCCTTATTATATTAATATTTACGTGTAATAAACATTATTTAAAAATCGGTTATATTGTTAGATTAAGTGATATAAAGTTATTAATACAGTTCATGATTTTATAACATTTAGCGTGTATCGGTGACATCGCGAATCCGCCATTATTCTATCCGCCATTACAAAAAATCCATTGTTCATCCTCATTTCCTCAAAGTTCTAGTTTTGCATTTGCAGCAAGCAGCCAAGCATCATTGTGACTTCAGTGACTTGTGTGTTCATTAAGTCTGTGTCATTTGGCATTTTCAAATGAAAATGATTTGTTTTCTTAAAAACTTTATCACCATTGTGTGTTCTAAGTCTGTGTCCTTTGATTTGGCCTTGTGAAGTGGAAGTGATTGATTGTTTTCTTTGCAAGTAAGTACAGCACTTATATATTTTACTTTTAGATTAGTAAAAAAATACTAACAGGGGTTAGTTCTTGTCTTGTTTTAAAATAAATAATTGTTCACAATTAATTATAACATGTGATTTCAGTTTTATTTTTTAAAGTGGTAGGTTGACTTGTTGTACACTACCTACCGGTAAATTAACTTTTAGGTTAAACTGAGTGATTTTTAATATTTGGTAGACTAGCTTAAAGGCCTATAAGGCAAAATATTAATTATAAAAAGATTTTACAAGCTGGACTAGGTAGTATGCATAAGAATAATTACATAATTTACAGTTTGCTATTTGCCAAAGTAGGCTAATTAATGTTTATAGGCCTACTTGGGGGAATAATAATGCATCGTTTCTATTGTTTATAAGATAAACAAGTTATTGAGATTAAAATTAATAAAACAAATAGCCTACACTCAAAAAAATACGGGTGAAGTTTACTATTCGACCCTAGGCTAACCTATGGCAACAGAAATGCATGAATAATAAAAAAAAACTTATAGTTCTAACCTATAGTAAGCCTATTTAGTCACAGTATGTTTACCTGTATTCAACATTTAACAGTAGGCTAGAATGTAAAACAACGTCGTTGTCTGCAAAAATATTAGGCTAGGGTCGAATAGTAAACTTACGCCAAAACCTGTTAGATACTTCGACAACTGCAAGCCTACTAGGTATCTTGTTAATTACATAATTAATTGGTTCTTGGTTAGGTTATGTCTAGACTTTACCCAAAATTTAATACAGAAATTTAATTTACTACTACAAATACACAAACCTGAACTTTTTTCTTAATAAATATAGTATTTATACACTACACTGATGCCGGGAAACCATAGGCCTTACCTATTAATAATAATTGTATTAACTCTTAGTGTTTTCATTTAAATGTCATAGAGCATGATTCTATACTTGTGTTTTTTGACAATCATAATTACCATCATTTAGGCTTAGGCCTAGAATTAAAACAAGACAAGATTTAGAGCTGAATCTTCAAAAAGTGTTTCAGCTATATTTTAGTTTCTATTTGGAATTATAGTTATTTTTAGGTTAAGGTTTTAAAATGGTACCTATAAGCTTATATTTTCCATTTAAGTTTTACGGTATGGTTTAAATTTATTGAAACAGTTTAGGCCTAACCTACTTTACAGTTTAGGTACTAATTTTAATTTTGAAGAGGGTTATAATGTAATGTATGTTTATACATTAATGTTTGTAGGTACAGTAATGTCGGCTAACATTCTCATAAGTTACTATGAATTTAAAAACTGAAATGTCCGTAAAACGACGGAGGCAAAGTTTTTGCTTGATTTAAATTCGTCAAGTCTAAAAACAAGACATTGTTATTATAAATTATCAAAAATTGTTCTCCATTTAAAGTGTGTTACTATTTTGTATTTTAGAATAAATATTGAAATTATTTATGAATCATAGGTAAAATATGTATATCCCCTAAAGTATGTAGAAAAAATATTAAAATTTACAAATAATTTAAAAGAAAATTGGGTGTAAGCTTAGAGATAGTTTAAAAAATATTGTTTATTTATTTAAAATATATAGCTCAACTGATTGAAGATGCGTATTGTTGGTAGAATAAATAATCTGATATTAATGGTGAATAGTTTACAAAGACTGGGTTAGCTTCAAATTTTATGATAGTTTAGTTAGACAATAATATTTGAGTTAACTCTTCTTTAATATACTGTCTAACTAAAATATCTTAAAATTTGAAGTTGACTCAGTGTTTGTATCTTATTACCATATTAATTACTTACACCTCTAAACTTCCATTAACAGCTGATTTCATAGCATTAATTTGTATTTCTAATTTGTAGGTTATGTTAATTTATAGGAGTAGATATAAATAAAAATAATGCTGGATCTCTAGTGTAACTTAACTCTCGTTATATCATAAACTTAAGCAATTGAACGTACACATTTAAATTAACTACGGTTTGATTAATCCTTCCATATCTTTATTAAAAAGAATGTATAGCTAATAATACACCTTTATCCATCTTTATAATATATCTAAGGGCTAAGGGTCTCCCTCCCTAGTATATTGATATGTATCTTGATTTCTCTGTGTTTAAAAAAATCTGTTATTTTTTCTGTTTCAGGAGAGATACGATGTGTAGATCAGTGAAAATGTGACAAGTTGAGTTGTGTAGTGATAATTAGTGTTGTGAAGTGAAAAATGTAAATAAAATTGTATAATAAAGTTCTGCCAGACAATGGCACAACTTTTAGTAATAGTGCGCTTTTTTCAGTTAAATAGCCTATACAAATTAAGAAGTGAAATAATGAGTAAAGAACTACCAAAATATTGCAATGTTGTAACTATGTTTTGTAAACTGTCGTTACTTTAGTAAATTAAAGTTGTTCTAATGAAAAATAACTGTTTATAGGCCTAAGTAAATTTTCTTTATTCCCTATCACATACCAGCACCTCCCGGATCTTCTATATTACTAATCTTTCCTTCTCTTTTTCACATATTACAACCTTGTATCGTTTCTACCTTCTTTATATATTACCAACTAAAGGAACCTACCTTTCCTAAGGGGATAATTGTCAGGTATAGCTTATGTTTTAAAAGAGATGATTCGATTGTTGGGCTTTGGTTGGGACAATAATAATTGTTTATTTCTGATTGCCTTACTAAACTGGTAAATTTTACTATAAATTTACTTTTTTGTGTACTTACAGCTCTCAGTTCTTTATTTTTCTTTTTTATTCCCTGGTGACGTACGTTTCGCCTTTTCTATTCAGGCATTATCAAACGTACACTTCAGTAGTACTTTACATTTGTTAATGCGCGTCAAGTTTTTAAAATGAAACACTTATACAAAACATTCACAAACAACATGTTACACATAACACAACACTCAATAGAGACATTCAAATTTTATTCACAATTACGCGAGCCAAACATACGCCAAACGTAGTAGCTTGCAAAAAACGATCGCGGCCACACGTACGTTCGGCTCGCGTAATTGTGAATAAAATTTAAATGTCCCTATTGAGTGTTGTGTTGTGTTATGTGTTACATGTTGTTTGTGAATGTTTTGTATAAGTGTTTCATTTTAAAAACTTGACGCGCATTAACAAATGTAAAGTACTAGTGAAGTGTAGGTTTGATAATGCCTGAATAGGAAAGGTGAAACGTACGTCACCAGGGAAAAAAAGAAAAATAAAGGACTGAGAGCTGTAAGTACACAAAAAAGTAAATTTATAGCAATAATTGTTTGTGTTGGCTTAATGTAAGTAAACAGTGTGTTGGGCCAACATTGGAACTACTTTGTTAGGCCAACGTTGGCAATGAGTGGGTGGGCCAACGTTGGACTACTTCGTTGGGCCAACGTTGGCAATGAGTTGGTTGGCCAACCGTTGTAAAGTGTGCCAAATCTTACAGTTGGCCAACCGTGGACGTCAACGTTGGGCCAACGTAATGCCAACAACTTTTGCTACTTGGGTAGGCAAGTCATTTTTTATCTATACTAATATTAAAAAGAAGTAAAATTTGTTTGTTTGTTTGTGTTTGTACGGGGTAATCTCTGGAACTGCTGAACCGATTGAAAAAATAGTTTTACTAATAAAAAGCTACACTATCCCTGACTAATATAGGCCATAATTTATTTTGATAAAACCCTTTTTTATTTCAATATTTGTAAATTTAAAAATATCAGAAAAACATCTTAGGTTAGGCCTAGACTGAGAATCATCACATGTATTTACATTTATTACCATAGCAACCAATTGAATAAAATAACAGATACAACAGCTGTTTGCTCCAATATTCCATTCAGCTGATTTCAAACTTTGAACCAATTATTTAAATTTCTAACGTTTAGGTTAGGTTTTTATTAAAGTGTAAACCTGAGCATTGCTGGTTCTTTTAACCTTTATTATAACTGATGTTGTAAAATACAAGAATTAATTTTATTTGAACATGTAACATTATTTATCATTTTAGCGTTGGGGTTGTTATTAATAATACTATATTATAAAGAGGCAAAATTTGTTTGTTTATTTGTTTGTATGTACCTGAACTGATTGAAAAAATTGTTTTACTAATAAAAACCTACACTATCCTTGAGTAACATAGGCTAGAATTAATTTTGATTTAATTGTTAAAACAACCCCTAAAACAATAAATATTAATTATTGTTATACTTTCCTTAAAGTTAGAGAGCTGAAATTTTGTACATTTATTTCTTACAAGATACATAGAAAAAGTAAATTGATTTGCATTTTGTCATGTGCTCCTAAGGGGTGAAAATGTGATAACCCCTAAAACAATAAAAATTAATTATTATATTTTCCTTAAAGTGATTAAACTGAAAATGTTTACATTCATTTCTTACAATATACATTAAAAAAAAAGTATCACAGATTGACATTTTGTCGCATGCTGCTAAGGTGTAAAAATGTTGATTGCTCTACTTTCCTTGAAGAAGCTAGAGAATAAACCTTTAATAAATTAGGCCTAAGTAATTTTAAAATAAGAAACCACTATGTTACATCCTAATTAAAATAAGTAAGACACATTATAATTTAATAGTAAGGACTATTTATATAAAATAATCTGTTTGCATTTGCTTCGATGCGAGTGACCCGCGGGGGTGATGCGAGCAGGGGGGGGCGGAGCCCTCTAGTTTTATATAAGAATTCTTGGGACTACCATCTATTGAATAATTAAGGTTTTTCTTTTTTCATACATCTTATTATATAAGAGGCTTTGTCCTAACTGAATGACTGACATAGAATCAACGTGGAGCAAAAACTACTTAAAATACAAATACAAAAATTTAAACGTAAAATTCTTATGGAGTCATGGACGCACACTAAAAAAGGATTTTACAAAATTTGTATTTTAAAGCTAAAAAAATGTGAAAATTTAGTAGGTCACTCATAGCCTTATATCAGATAAAACAGCTGTACAGATCAAAAGCTTAGGTTATGTTGACATGTTTGTTTACTTTAATTACTATAGCAACCAAGTTAACAAATTTAGAATATGTTTATTATTCTTCACAACTAACAGCTTTTTTAGGTTAGATTAACAAATTAAAAGAAAACAAAAAGAAAAATCAACAAAAATTGCTTACTGTATTACAATTCAAACATCTGTTGTTACATATTATAAATAAAACAGCTGTTTGGATCAAAAACTTTGGTAGATTAGACCTACAATGAACCGGAACACGTTTATTTGCAACCAATTTGGCAGAATCAGATAATCATTTTTCACAACTGACAGTTGTTTTACACCTAGATAAAAGCAAACAAAACTCTTACTGTTTTATTAGTAAAACATCTGGTGTTACATATTATATTGTTCCCTTTAGTTGGTAATATCAAAATTTGTTTGAAATGTTGATTATTTAAATATTTATGGTGAAACTACAATGCATGCTGCAATTCGAATTATTGGGCTTGGTTGTGTCTATTTCGACCTCTATCTTACATTAGCTATGAAGAGGACACCGCTCAATCATCATTTCCGTGAAAATATCAGAGTATACAATAATCTGTTTGCATTGGTTATGCCATGGGTCGCCGCCAGAGTTAGTGAAGGAGCAGGGGCGGAAGTTTGATATAAATTAATATGAAGATTTAGATGTTTTAAATGTTAAAAGAAATAATGACAAGGCTAATGCAATGTACAAAATTGTCTCCTAGCTGTTAAATAAATAATTAATTAAATAGCTAAACAAATATAATATACATTGTAACAGACCACCTGTGCACTACGTATACGAACAAACCAATCAGTTTAGACACTTGGTGTCAACTAAAACAACACTATTTCACAAATAAACAATCTAGAAGAAATTTTACTAATTTTAGGGCTCCAAAAGGCATATTTTTGGAAATGGGGCTAGTTTTTTAAGAATATTCAAATGTAAACATAGGATAAGAATAAATATAAAAATCTCTTAAAAACATTATAAAAAAAACTTCATCCCGTTTCAATATTTTGGTTTTTGTAATTTTATTTACTATCATTGTAACGTATTCAACTTGATTAAAGGAATATGCGTCCAATCTAAACTATAAGTTTTCTTTGTCTACTTTGAAAATGAGAGCCTAGCTAAAAATCTATAGAGCATAGATAAAAGACGGGTGGGAGGGGGGACAAACCAGAAACAAAGTGAATCATAGACTATCACTGAAATTTGCGCACTGACCCACAGCGATATTCTATGATCATAGAACTAAAATAAATACACAATAGATTGTGATGTGTCAGATATCAAGTAATCATAAAACGGAACTTCCACCAACAAACTTCCCGAAGACAAGCAGGATCTCGTTCTTCTATGGTTAGCCACGAAGCAAGGTGGGTCCACATTAGTTGTTCTTCCTTAAAAATTTCGAAATTATTCCGTTAATATGAACCATAAAGTTTTGTAAAATTGCTAGCATGTTCTAGATGTGATAAGAGAAGAAGAAAATTTAAATGACTTAACATGACTTAGCTTCTTTGTTTGTGTTTTAGCTTTCTTTGGTAACTGGGGAAATTGAAACCCAGCTGGTATAAAAAAAAGGTACTTTATATTTTCTCTTATATACTATCTCTATACAATCATTTAATGTTCGATTAACAGATTTTATGTAATTTAAATATGTTTTTCTTTTCATTATTTATCTTAATAAACATGTTTCAAGGTTGTTTAAAGCAATTCATGTCTCATTATTTAACAAGCCAGAAATCACTTACTGAGTACCCTTTAGTCTAAAAAACTCAACCGCGAAAGTTTTAAAAAAAAGTAAGAAATTTTAATAAAATAGTTTGGTAAAATTAACTCATCATATTAAAAATATGAATTTATTGTTTGTAACAGTAATGTTGAATCATTAAACTATTTTATTCTTAACCCTCCAAGTGCTGACTATATTGCTCTTTAGTGCTAAGGGTTTTTTGGTTCCGTGCATGCTTATTAACTAAAATCATTATAAAATACTCACTAACAGTAAAGTAAGACTTATTATATATCATTTTAATCACAATTACATGATATTTACATTAAATAGCTTTAACAGGCTTACCTTATACTTTTTATACTTTTTTTTGTTGACCAAAGTAGAAATAAAAAAAATAATTTTTTTTGTGTTCTATAACCTCTCACTCAAAATATGTAAAAAAAAGTAATGTAGAAAATTCAATATAGCCAAAAGTTGCACAATTTTATGGTGAATAGAAATATATATAACACTACTACTTTGCTGTAAAAAACAAACTTTTTGTCTATAAAAAAAAACTCCGTTTTTTATAAAAAAATTTTTTTTTTGCACAAAGAAGAAAAACTTGCCTCTAAAGATATAAAAGTACTGTCTAGGCCCAATATTTATGGTTTTAATTTGTTATAAAGGAATAACACACACATAATATACAAAAAAAAAAAAAAATATATTTACAGTTCAAAATCTCTAAAAATCACTATTTTCAAACGCACCTCTATAGCCCTTAAATTGCTAAGTTCACTCATGATTACTTAAAAAATAAATAAACATTTACAAAAACAAATAAAAATAAACTGATCTAAACTAAAACTAAAAATGAGTAACAACTAGTGGATAAACAAACAAAATCGGAGTTCCGAGCGTCTATCTACGCGTAGGCCTACTACACGACTATATACAGTGTATAGATACTTGATTTGACAATTCTGCCGAAGGTTTGTTTGAGTTGATATCACTATGAAACTCTGAATTATAATAAAGTAACTCTTTCCAAACACAAACATACATAGAAGTATCTGATTGTATTAAAAATAGCAGCGTCGTACACATTTACAAAATGTGTTGCGCAAACGTCGCATATGCGATGTTAGCACTTGGAGGGTTAAGTTAAAAATGTTACCAAACATTATTTTATTAGCTGAATTTCTACAACAAACGTTCTAAGTGGCTTAGGCATCCCACGTTTGGACAAGTTTTCATAAGAATTCTGTTTTATGTTCATTGCATTTTCGATAGAATTAAAAATCCACTGAGGAAGCAACTGTGTAATGGCTGATTTCACATTTACCGACATGACACTGACAACGGCATTGACACGACACCGACCCGATACAGCAATAGTACCGATATAGGAAGACGTCTTTCACATTTACCGACTCGACACCGATACCGACACGACCAAGTACCGATATCAGTATTTCACAAGTTTTAGCTTAGCGACTAGTGAGGTTATCGTATCCATCTTCTAAGTAGGAAAATATCTCTTTCAAGCTCTTATCTCTAAGAATTTTATTTTTGTTGTCGTCATTGAACTTATCCCACAAACAGGGCTCACTTTCCACAAGTTCAATTAATGTCACAACTTGATATTTAAAATGAGACATAATATTTATTACTTATCTAACAGAAAAAAATATTTAACGAGGACAAATTATTATTGATTGATTACCATAGCAACCAGTAAACAGACTGAGACTATATCGTACCGATAAAGAAGGGAGACTGCAGCTCGCCGACATGTCGGGGCCTGCAACGACACGACACCAACATGTCGGTGAATGTGAAAGCTACTCTTAAGTTTAAGTTAGTTTTCATGACCTCCAACATTGTGCCGATATCGGGTCGGTGTCGTGTCGGTAAGTGTGAAATCAACCAGTATAATTAGCCGACATAAAAAGACTATCAAAGAAAAAGACCTTGCGAGAAATAATGGAGTTTCAGTTGAAATCAAATGACTCGTTTGCTTGCTGGTTTTACATACTGCACTGTTTATACTTACTTGTAAACAGGAATTTCGGGTTCACCGCCTTCCATTGTACGTAATGTCAAACAGCATTGTTGTAACTTAGACTTTGGATCATTCCAATCTTGATGCATAATGAAATCTTGAAGACGTGGAAAAAAACATACACTACAGAAAGTCTGGCAGAAGTCAAGGCCCTGAAAATATATATCACATATAAAAATAAACCAAAGTATTTTTAATTCATTTCCCATAATTTAAGTCCATGTGGCCTATTGTTATACCAATATTCAGAAATCTACATCTATTTCAAAATGAAAACATAAATGTTAATTTTCAAAATTTCTAACTCAGAATCACAAAATCCATAATATTTATAGGAGTGGAAGAACTCAACATTTTCAAATTGTAAAGAGAAACCCTCATTATAGACTTGATCTCGTTGACAAGACTAGAATTAATTTTTCAGTTGTATCACATTTTTTTTATTTTCAGGGTATTTTTTAAAACAGAAATTATTTTTAATAATGATTACACAAGTTTTTAATTATATACATTGACTAAGTAGTCTGATTGAACTTTTCAATGAAGATTCCAAACACCGGTTCAGTAGAGAGGCAGAACAAACTGCAAAGCACTTTCTACTAATTTAACTTCTAGGCGGCGATGGGAATTTGTATGAAAAATCTTCACGTTCTCGTCTCTAAGTTACTTATCCCTCCTTATATTAAAAATATCAGTGACATAGGCTCAATTACTGATATCTCTCTTAATTGTCAAATTAGGGATATGGGTATGATTCATGAGATTGTTAATTTAAAAGGTAACGCGACAGGCAAGGGATAAACAGGACAAAATTTTAAAATGGTCAGGGTCGTGTGTACTATTATTGATATTGACAAGAATCGGTCAAATCTAGTATTCTAATAAAAATATCATGAGAAAAAAAAACAGTTTTTAACCCTTTTACTTTTATATTGGAACAACATTTGCAACACCTGTGAGGTGAATTCAAGGTTAGTGTATAGGAGGTTGCTTCAAACGACTGCGCAACGCATTGCGCACTACATCACCCACATACCTCTGTTACTCCGTTCGCCGTCTGATATGACGCTGCAACAGGCTAGTCTGCCATTGCAGTGTATGGTTTTTTGTCGTGCACAGTAGTCTCTGTGTCAGTCAAGTGAAATGTTGGTTGTTTAAATTGTTAATTTTTATAGTTTGACAGCTTATAAAATGCCTGGAACTAGATGCGCACTGCAATAATTGTACTATAAAAGCTCGATTATCTGATTGGGAGGGCAAAATAGCGTATCACCGTTTTTAAAAGGATGGACGAATATGTAAGCAGTGGATCTAGCGGTGTAAGCAAGGTGACAAATTTAACTATCGTACTGCTAGCATCTGTTCTAACCATTATACTGATGATGACTACCAATGGGAATTAAAAGCAGAACTTTTAAAATTATTAATTGAAAAAACTGTTAAAGCCAGATCCTGTTCCCTCGTTAAATTTACAGCCACTACAGAAAGTTGATCCATTAGCTAGTAGTTCATCTCATAGTAATGTGCAACTGCAAAATGATAGGCGAACTCGTAGGGAAGAGAGGGAAGGCAAAAAACTTGTTGCTGATATTATAAATCAATCTGAAGTAAAACCTAGCGATATTGATAATAGAAACAGTAGGGGACCTTGCAGATGTTATTGAGCAATTTAAGGGAAAAAATTCAACCTTGGAAAAGAAAATAGAATTAGATCCCAAGTATGAAGTTTTTCAATGAATCTACAACAAGAAAGAGGAAAAGTAGGCAAAGTATAGCAAAGTTCTAAGAAAGAGGAAAAGTAGGCCTGAAATTGATGATAAGTAAGCCTGTGCAAGCCTAGATTTTTTAGTTCGAGCCGAGCCGAGGCAAGCTTTTGACGAGCTGAGCTTTTTTACTACTTAGTTAGGTGTAGGTGTAGTACTAGGTAACAATCGGGGATTAAATCAATAAATACTTAATTTTAACAGCATTAGAGTAAATAAGTAGGACTGTACAGTATATTAATAAGATAACATTACGATATACATATTACACACATACATAAAACTATGAAATGAAGACATAATTATTAATTAATTATCACTTCTCACATTCTTGATAAGTTGTAATATAATTAATATAGGACCTTTACTTTGTGCTTTTTGAACCTTTGCTAGTCTTGAATCACAGACGTAGTTTTGGTCAGTCCAGAAGTAGAAGGCGTTGGTTTTTCACCCTCTGCCATAACTTATGAATATTTTTTTTTTGTTATGTGCCATTCTAGTTCTCCTACCTACCGTTGGAGGTCACTTTGCCTGCAGCGATGTCCTATCTTGCCCAGCTGTTATGCCACGTCTATTCCATTTTACTTCTATGCCCTGCTGTTACACTTGTTCTGCCAGTCTTTAGCCTAATTCGACATTACACGTTTCTCACGAAGACATAGTACAATGCCATTAATAACCTTGCTGATTTTGGAAACTGTTTAAATGTTTAATACCTTGTAATTACGTGAGATTCTTAGCAGTTCAGTTTCTGTACGATGTTTGTACAGTTGTTTAATTTATTATGTCTTTGTTCATTTAAACAGACGACGCTTAAAACCAGCCATGTTGCTGGTTGCACTTTTGGACTTATTTTTCCACATGGAACCAACATCAAATATTTAACTTGGCAACTTCTGCTTTAAAAAGAACTTTCTTCAAATGATACCAACTTTAATTAATCTTTTATGCAGTGTCAAAGCACCTTTTAAAGAACAGTGAAAATAGACGAACTTACTGTGAAATTTCAGTACTGTGTTTCATTCAGAACTTTATTTTGTAATATATTACTGAGATGTCCTTGTAATGTTGTTTTGTAATTGTTAGCTATTATTTTATTTTCTTATAATTGGGAGGAGCATGGTACCAAATTTCGGTAATCAGACCTACAGGGTCTAATTTTCTAAATTTCCTTTTGTCGACATAAATAATTTTTTTTTATCTTATATTAACCTAAATTCTTTATTTTTCTTTATTTTATTTTCTCTTGCCAAATGTGCATAGTTTATAAGAAAGGTCTGATCAGCCACTAATGTAAATTATATTATTACTAAGTTAAGTCATATTGTAAACTTTGTAAGACTTAATATTTCAAAAAAAGCAAACTGTACAATTTTGTTACCTACAGTTGTTACATTATGAACTTATACTAAATTAAGTTTTCATTTGTTAATGTAAAAAGGGGGTTTCTTTTGTTTTCTTTATAAAAGGGGGTTTGTCATTTTTCTGTACTTTGTTTTATTATTTAAGGGCGTATAATTTTGTAACTTCTATTTAAGGGCGTATAAATTTTTAATTGGAATATACTTGTCGTATATTCCAATATATTATTCTTGAACCAATAAATCGGGTGATTTAAAGGTCATACGTAGTTTAATTGTTACAACTTATTTCAGTCATTTGATGTAAGTGAACAGGCAAGAGTAAGTGATCTACAGACAGCATTTATCAGGTAAATATTTTCTGGTTTTTGTGTTAGGGCTTGACGTGTACCGTCTACCGGGTCTAGTACGGCTTCCAAATTTCTTTTTTACACTAGACGGTACATGTTTTTGGTCAGCAGACCGTGGTTTATCCTCTAATTATTATTAAATTTTGTCTTTTATACTTTTGCTTGGTCACGCTCTTCTAAACTTTAGTCAAGTTTGGGTTGTTTTATACCTTCTTTTGGTCACACTTTTGTTCTTTGTCTTCAGGAGTAGCGCAGCGACACTTTTTTACACAAAACGACTTATTTCAATAACCAGCAGTTAGTTTTTGATGAAATTTTTTTTTTATTTTTTTTTTTTATTTCACTTGTCATTAGGGATATATCCCAACGGTGTCGAATACAAAAAATAATAATAAATAAAAACAAAAAAAATACAAAAAAATTAATAAAACTTATAAAAACTAAATAAAAATTTTCAAAATAATCACTAAATTTTCTCACTGTTTGGATTTGTCCTTGCTGATCAATAGCTTGCTTCATCTTTTGGCTTTATTTATAATTTTTTTTCTTTTCCTTATTTT
This sequence comes from Philaenus spumarius, assembly GCA_018207615.1. Lineage (NCBI taxonomy): Eukaryota > Metazoa > Arthropoda > Insecta > Hemiptera > Aphrophoridae > Philaenus > Philaenus spumarius. The sequence continues at coordinate 4,498 of JAGFPH010002055.1, read as the reverse complement.
ATTTAAATTTTGTCTGTATCCTCATCCTTTATCGTCATTGCACTCTTGTTTTCAAAATGGATTTGGTTAAATTTGTTGATTACCTTAGGAAGTCAGAACTTGCTTTTGAGGTGGTAGTGCGCGGGGGTAGCATCGAGACGGTTCAAATTATGCGTTCGTCTTTGCGAGGCTTGATTCAGGCAGGAGCAGAATCTAGTCCAGAAAATATCAATCAACAAAATTTAGCTCATCATTTAGAGCTCGCTCGTTATTCCCTTGAAGACCTTAATGACGAGCTGGAAAATTTAGAGTCTGACCAACTTTTAAGATTAAAGCGACTCGCTGCTAGGCCAGAATTATTCCAAAAGAGATTAACCTTTTTGTTGGACGCTGTAAAACGCCTGAATCTCGACTCAACTGATTGCAACGCAGAGTGTAACCAACTTCTTACTGATCTGGGGAGTACCCTGGATAAATTTAAAACCTTTCAAATTAACCATCTTGCTGAACCCACTGTTTCTAATCCACAACCCGTCTCGACGTTGCCGGTCGTCAATCTAGTTGCCTCAGAGCAAATAAACAGGGTTACTTATGCTGATGAAGTTTTGGGGGTTACTGAATCTAGGCCTACCCCTCTTGTTCAGTCTCAGGAACGGGCAGGTCCTGCCTTTTCTTACGGGAAGTTGAAACATCCTGCTGAGAAATTGTTAGGTATCTTGCCTGTAACTAACGGCTTTGACCTAGAGCAGTTAATTAAGTTTTTAAAAATTAGTTTAATTTTGTGTCGTACCTACCCGGATCTAAAACCTAATTTCATGAGTCTTCTTCTACCCTATGCTCAAGAACCACTTAGTTCGTGTCTGTGTAGGCACGTTAATTTTTCTGACTTCCACCGCGAGGCTCTTGACCTTTTCATCCCGGCTAAGAGATGCCGTACCTTAGAGCTAGACCTCTTTTACAGACCTCAAGGTATCAGAGAAAGCTTACATAATTTCGTGAGCGATATTAAGGAAGCAGCACAAGTGCTGCTCATCAATAAGAACCCCTCTGAAATTATCGACGTCATTATTGACGCCCTCTCGCCTGAAGTCAGAAATAGCCTGGTGTTCGCCAGTCGCCCCACGACCTTTAGTGACTTGGACAAGTTGTGTGCCCAAGTAAATAATGTTCTGTTTGTTGACCGAGAAAGGTCAGCCATTTCCAATGCGTCTTTTAGACCTGAAAGTCATTTCAGACCTTTAGCGTCTCCTGTGGTATGTTTCCGCTGCGGTCAAAAAGGCCACAAGGCACTGCAATGTAGGAACTCATCCGCCCAGTATGTGAATCGACCCAACAGGAGTTTTCACTACAATCCAAAAAACGTTTTCAGGAGCGAGAAGTAGTTGGTTTCTCTTTACATGCTCCTGTGCGCAAAACCAACCGTCCTTATTTTCAATATCAGTGTTCTAATTCAAAAAAAGGGGTCAACTCTCATCGTCTGTCTAATTCTAGAAATTTTCGTCCGAATTTTGGCCATCCCAAACGCTTAAACAGATATTTTCGACCTTCTCCTTGTTTGAAGACTATTAAACCTCCACCTTTTCATTTGAAACCTACTTGCTTTTTGTGTAAGCGTTTTGGCCATTACATCTGGGAATGCCCATCCTTTAATTCTGATAGGCGTCGAGATAAAACTACCAAGTTTTCTCCAATGGCAAATAATTCTTGTACTAGAAAAACTTATAAAAACCTTAAGTCTAAAGGGTTAACAAACAGGATTTTGCCCCTAGTTCAAGTTGGTTTTAAATCTTTAAAAATTAAGGCTCTGTTAGATTCTGGTTCAGTAAGAAGCATCTTGTCTGCTGAACTTTTTCAAAAGTTAGAATCTCTTAACTTAATTAAAAATAAATTTGAGGTAAAGTCGGATTGCCTCACTGCCAATGGAGAAAGGTTGGAAATTAATCTCGCCTGTTCTGTACATTTTAAACTTGAATTTTGTAGTTGGACTTTCCAATTTTTAGTGGCTCCTCGACTGTCTTGTCCTATCATTTTAGGGTCCGATTTCTTTATTAAGAGTAAACTAGTGTTGGATTTATCTAAAGGCACCTTCAGTTTTGGTTTTTGTAAGGCTAATTCTTTTCCATTACTTAATTTTCGAAGAAAGGCACCTCCTGCTGTTAACCTGTCCTCTACTGCTCCAGTCTCTGATAATCCACTTGGTCACCTGGATGACGCTTGTCAAAAGGTGATTTCTGGTTTGACCAGAGAATTCTCAGATGTCCTCACTACGGAATTAGGCCTCACCGACCTAATTAAGTACCGTATAGAGTTAAAAGACAATGTTCCGGTGAAAAGCCAACCATATCAGTTAGCCCCTCCTAAAATGCAATTTTTGAGGGAGCATATCAGAGACCTAGCTGATAAAGGAGTAGTAGAGAAAAGTATCTCAAATTATTCATCTCCGGCTTTCCTTGTACAACATCCCGAGAAGAAACCCAGAATGGTTATCGATTATCGCAAGCTGAACCAGCACATCGTAATCGAGGCCGTACCCCTTCCTAATCTTCACCAGTGTTTCAATTGGTTCGTGGGAGCCAAGTACTTCACTGTGTTCGATTTAAATTCTGCCTACCATCAAATCCCACTCACTGAGGATTCCAAACACCTCACCAGTTTTTTTACCCCCTGGATGCTCTACCAGTTTACGCGGGTCCCTTTGGACTCTGTACTGGTGCTCAAGTTTTGACTCGCCTTCTAGACCAAGTTTTCAGTGACATCAAGTTTAAGTTTGTTTTCAACTACCTCGATGACTTAGTCATCTATTCAGAAACTTGGGATGAGCACGTTAAACATCTGCGCGAAGTCCTGTCTCGTTTGCGAAAGGCGAAACTTACGGTTAATCCCGATAAGGTTCGTTTTGCCGTGAAGGAGATTAGTTTCCTTGGTCATCTAGTTTCAGCCCGTGGCGTGCAAATTGACCCAGATAGAACCAAGGCCATCAGAAACTTTCCCAAGCCCACCAATCCAAAAGCAGTGTCACGCTTTATTGGTATGGTTAATTTTTTTCTAAGTTTATCCCTAACTTCGCCGAACACGCCGCTCCTCTAAATCTGCTCAGGGGGAAAGGACAAAAGTTCGTTTGGAACGACGAGCAACAACACGCTTTTGAACATTTGCGTAATGCCATCGCTCAACCTCCTGTACTTCGAATGGCAAATTTCGACAAACCTTTTGTCCTGCAAACGGACGCCAGTTCGGTTGCCTTAGGAGCAGTCCTACTCCAGGAAATTGACGGTTCACGTCAACCTATTGCCTATGCTTCCCGCACGTTAACACCTGCGGAAAGAAAAGCCTCTTCTGCGTATGAATCAGAATGTCTGGCCGTGGTCTTTGGAGTAGAGAAATTCAGACAATATCTCGAGCACCGCGAGTTTCTCTTAGAAACAGATAACCAAGCGCTTTCCTGGCTACTCGCCCGTCCCAGACAATTAGGCAAGATGGGACGATGGATTGCTAAGTTAACCTCCCTTAAGTTTCAAGTGGCACATATCAGGGGCACCCAAAACGTCATCGCAGATTCTCTTTCCCGGATGTTCGAATTGGAAATGCAACCGGAACAACCCTCGTCATCGGAGAGCCCAGTTATTTGCAATAGCCTTTTAACCGATTTCCCATTAGCGTTTCAAGACATCGGTGTTCATCAGCGAGCCGATGATCTTTTGAGTCCCATCATTTCAGAACTAGAAGCTGGTGCACCTTCTAGCCGTTATTGTCTTAGTAAAGGGACCCTTTGCCTCAAGAACCATAGAGGTACCCCTATCCGAGTTTACGTACCCAGATCATTGATAGACCTTGTTATTAATTACTATCATGATTCCCCTGTAGGAGGTCATTTAGGAATTCTCAAAACTAAGTTCAAGGTGAGCGAAAAATTTTTCTGGCCTTCGCTCGCGCGTGATGTCGTCCGCAAGGTTAAAAGTTGTAATACCTGTGCCGTGAGCAAGCCCGCTCAAAATAGCAGATTAGGCTATTTGTCGTCGATAGTCCCTACCCGACCCATGGAGAAAATCCACATAGACTACGTTGGTAAATTACCACGTACTGCAACTGGCAATACCATGATACTGGTCGCAGTAGACCAGTTCTCCAAATTCACCTGGCTTTGCCCTGTCAGAGAAGCCAACTCCTTCAACACCATGAGAGCACTTAACCAAAACATCTTTCAACACTTTGGTTTCCCCAAGATAATTATCTCTGACAACGCCACCTGTTTTACTTCACATTCATTCCGCAACTTTTGTTTCTCTCGTGGAATCAAACACGCAACTCTGTCACCTTATCACCCTCAACCTAATAATGCGGAACGTCTGAACAGAAATCTCAAAGCTGCACTTATTGCCTACCATTCAGACAGTCAAACTTCTTGGGACAAATCCTTATCTTGGCTTCAACTAGCCTTCAATTTCGCTACCCACGAGACCTTAAAGACATCGCCCTTTAGCATCCTGTTTAATTTTATGCCCAACACCCCGCTCAGCCT
>JAGFPH010002054.1:193001-210610 GCA_018207615.1 Philaenus spumarius | reverse complement strand
TTTTTTTACATCTCAGCTCTTGTATTATAGTTGTGGGTCCCTTCTATTCTTATTTTATTTTAGGTTGGATGGCAAACTTAGGCCTTGTCCACTAGGTTTATGTTTTCTGTTACTCCTTACCCCCCTGTGTTAAACAATTACGCAATGTAGATATCTTATGTAGATAGCTGTTAATAATAATTTGATAATTCTGATTATTTTTATTATTTTATTTTATCACTAGCAGGTACCCGTGGCTTCGCACACGGTCCAAAGATTCGCCGCACAGTAATAAATGTTTATTGTTTTAGGGGTTGTTATTACATTTTCACCCCTTAGCTGCACGTTATAAAATGCAAATATGATTTACATAGTATACATGTATTGTAAGAAATAAATGTACCAATTTCCAACTCTCTAGCTTTATGGGAAATATAATAATTAATTTGTATTTTTTTAGGGGTTGTTACATTTTCACTCCTTAGCAGTACACTATAAAATACAAATATGGGTTACATTTTATATATATTTTGAAAGAAATAAATGTACAAATTTGCAGCTCTCTAGTCTTACTGGAAGTATAATAATAAATATTTATTGTTTCAGGGGTTGTAGACATTTTATAAAATATTTACTAATTCCTCAAATTATAGTATAAATAATGAATAATCACATTTTTCTCAATTAAGTAAAACATAATTATTTAAACAATCTATTTTACCGATACCAGTGTATTGAGAATACTATTGAATATTCAATTATTTTTATTAGTTTTTAGCTGATTTTTTTGCTTTCTGAATTAATAAATAAAAGGTAAGGCCTACGTCTCATTTCAGGTCATGATCTATATGTGTGCCAAATTTCAATCCATCCAGTAGTTTTTACGGGATTGAGTAACACACACACAGACAGACACCATTAGATTTTTATATAATAGTATAGATATAGATAACACTTTGATAATAAAATACAATTAGGTAAAACAATATTTTATAGTTAAATTAGTAAATCAGTAGTATGAAGTGCTACACAAATTTCGGTTTAACTAATCAACAATGATCAACTTAAAAATACAAACTTAAAAACAATAACAGTTTCCCAGGTAAGTATTACTAAACTCAGACATAAAGACACAATAATATTAATATACAAAACATGTCTTCTATTAGTATTGTTGTATGAAAATTACTTGTTAATAGAAAGTTAATTTAAGCATCAATCTATATACGTTTAAGTGTTTAAGCCATGCACACTAGGGTTTATTCTCAAGATGAAACTTTGAAGTATCCTCTAATTTTTAACGAGTAAATTACTGTCAAGAATCTTTAGAAAGTTCCAGAGGACATTCAATTCAAACTTTGAGCAAAAGTGCTAAACTTGGAAAGAAACAGAAGTATACAAAATTGCATTGAACGAAAACACTTGTAAAGAAGAAATAACTTTTTTTTACTGAAAAAGATGTCAGAATCTGACAAAGTATATCTATTAAAAAATGTGGCTGGGAAACGTCGTATTTTGTTTTTATAGGACTGAAGAAAATGACCGTTCCTGAATAATTCGTTTCAGTTTGGTTATTACTATTGTCTTCTAGGAAATAGAGTATTCTACAACGTTTGCATAAAACCTATTTTAGTAAAATGATTTTTTATTCAATAAATTGTTTTCGCTTAAAGTTCAGTATTCCTATATATTATATACTTTTAACGTATATATAGTTTTCCTATCCTGCAAAATAAACTGATTAGGCCTACAATAATTTCTGACTGGAAAAATCTTGGTTACAACGACAAGTCAATCACGGACTTAATACAATACAAAATCCCAAGATGCATGGATTTGACTAACCTTATTCGTAAATGTAAGAAATAAACAAAATTTGTAATTAGTTATAAGTAATGTTATAACAGATTAAATTATAATAATATTATATAATAATAATATAATGATATTCTACAAAAAGACGACGTCCAGCTAGAACCAAAAAAGAAGTAACGCTTTTGAGTACAAACTAACCTTATACTATTGCTAAGTTAGACTCTTCACCTTACCTAAAGTTCATACAGTTTAACTTGGCAACACTTCTCATTTGTAGGAAACGGCCCCACGGTGTATATTGATAGAAATTAATTTATCAGTTTTAGCTTTAAATATCTTATCTTGACAGTGGGATCTTACTTAGTGGTTTAACTATCCTTAAATAATGGCAGTTATGTTGAAATTGCAAACTGTAAATACAAACAATAGGAATATGGGAAGTAGAAATAATAATCAACAGTAAAACTATTAATTATATTAATACCTATTAATTAAAACTTATATTAATGAAAGTTGGATGAAACTTGTAAAATATTCTTATAATATAAACACACAACAATTTTTATTGTTAAAATGGTTTTTAGACAGAATTATAGTTGGTAATATAGTACATTTTGACATTACAAAAAACATACTAAGAGGGAGAACAACAGAGGTAGAAAATTATTACCTTTTTCAATATTCCACCATTTTGTTTCTGCAATTGTTGTACTGCTAAAATTTTCACAGAACATTTTTAAAGAGTCTATTGTGGAGTGTGTAAAGTTTCAAAAAGATCGATGCATTAATTGGCAATCTATAATAAAAATTAAACGTTTAAACCTCTTCGTGGGACACACCGTAAATAAAACCACGGTAAACACCACCCCCCCTCACTAACTTTCCCTCACGAGTGGTGTGGAAGCTAATACAATGAAAAATTATAATAATATTACTATTATTATAGCAAAACAACTAATAATGGTTAAATAATATAATAAAATTATAATAAATAATTCATCAATTTCAGATGATAATAGCGTGTTCATGCAGTTTTTATAAATACACAACACAAGATTGTAATTAACTCAAAAACTGTTTATTTCATAGAAAAAATTTTGAAACAAAAGTTTTAGAGAATTAACTTCACTTCGATTTTTATACGAAACTTTTTTCTAGGACGCACCCAACTAAAGTTATTTCAAGAAAACGGAATTTGGCCACCATTTTCCAAGATGGCGGCGTAAGCTCAAAGTGGTGGGAGTCGCAAATTTAGTATGTTTTTTTAGGTTTATAAAATGTGCAATATTACCAAGTTTCATCTCTAAGGTTTTCTTTCCAGGTAACTTCATTTTTAACTACCTGCTGCCTGGGCTACTCTTACACTTCAAAATTCCGTTTAAAGATCTCACACTGTATGTGGTGTTGATATTGCAGAAATTTCGTGCACCCTCGAATTTGATCTATGTTTTACGTAGGACGTAAATAATGTCTTGGTGTTCAATAAATTCTTTTAAGTTAAATTTTGAACTAGTTGGCATTAGTGTGTCTATAACTAGATGTACAAAATATAATTCTTAAGACATCGATTTACAGTCAGACAAATTAATTTATACAAAGTATATAAAAGGATTAATAAAAGATAAAAGATTTCAAATGTATTATTGCATCAATATTGTAAATTTTTGTTGATATGTTTATCTTAATAGTTCTAGGGAAATATATGCTATATTTACGAAACTTTTCTGTGTACATTAAGTTTTTATAATGTTTGAAATATATAAATAAAAATTTTAAACCATTGTTGCTGTGTTTTTATAATGCACAGCATCATAAGTATAAAACTAAACTGGTATTTATTTTAAAAATACTATAAAATATTCATGAAGTCTGAACTAATATGATGAGGACATCTTAATTTTTAGCTAGGCACACAGTAAGGACCTAAAGAAAAAACGCGGAGTTAAATAAGTCAAAATTGAGTGCACTGTATTCGAACCAATGGCAACAAAAATTCTCTCATATATCTTCTCTATAGAGATATTTCCTATTTTGGGAATCCAGATTTACTAATGTATTAAAAAAAAAAAAATGTTGTATTATATTACAGTAGTCAAGTTTGTGAACCAAATACATAGGCAACGAGGGAATAGGACGGCTTACTTAATTTATTGTATTCGTGTATCTGTTCTGTTGCTTAAATCCATTTCTCTGCCAGTGATATGTGTAGAGGGAATGTATGTTTTACATACTGAATTTAAGTGGCAATTTATCTAACCCTGTGCTGTAGAGGGAAGGGATGAAGAATTTAAATAAGCATACATCCCTTAATGGTTAATCCGTGGTTACAAATTCAAATAGAAATATGGTGTTTAGCGTGTTCAGTGTAACACTCAATAGTAGTTCCATGAAATTTTAATTTGAAAATTTATGTTTAATTATAGTAGTGAATAAACAAATTTAGTGTAAATGTATAATCTTCAAAACAAACAATTCGTATATATATTAATTGTAATAAATTCAGTTTCATAATATAAAAATTCTTTCTATCTTTAAGCAGTTGTATAAAAAAAATATTCCTATTTCCTTTCGATTTTTTTAAAGCCTAAACAAAATTGTTGATAAAGTTGTTAAATCTGTTTGCGTGAATTCGGAATGGATTCAAGAAGTAACGAATAAATTTCCGCCTAAAGTTTGAACACAACGATAAAGACCTACTTTATACAAAATCGTTATAAATAGTACATTTTGTCACTATTCATCTAACGTTATATAACAACCAAAATTCTAAAATTAATATAAATTTTTCTTTAGATTTGAATTGATCATCTCTATTTAAATCATCAAAAGCAAGTATTTATTTAGCAGATTTTGTATTCGATCCTAACAGTGAAATTCAACCTATATTATTTAAAAAATATATTTTTAATTGTTGTTTCAACACAAATTTCCATTAGTCTGGAAGCCATCGATTTTATGTTTCTTTTCGGACAAGATGTTCTATAAATTTAGATTTTTGTGTTCCCAGAGTAGGTTTCTGAATATGTTTGGAGAATCTGGGGTTGAAAGCGCGTGTTGTTTGTCCTACGTACAAATTATTATAATTATTCATTTAAAGAGCAACCGTTTATGAAGTATGGCTCTAAATACTATAAAATTAATTAATAAAACAAAATAATGTGTTATAAGAAAATCATTATTGTCCATTAAAATTTAATTAGTTACAATTAAATATTTAGTTTCTTTGTTAATAAAAGTTTAATTATAGTATAAAATTATAATTATTATTATAAAATAAATTTTTCGTTCCAATAGAGATGCACCTTCCATTTAATTTATGTTTACAATTTTACAGTTCAACTCAACATTTTGAATCGTAATATTCTGAAAAAATATTGTTGAATCCATATTACAAAGTGAATTTATAAAAAAATATATATTTATATAAAAACTTAAACTTTTGGAATTACACTTGACATTTTGTAACTCACAAAATAAAAACCATTATATATGACGAGGATTGAGATGATACTTTATAAACATTATATATTGAACCCACAATGATTTCTAAACGTCTTGTTATTATTGAGGTCAACCAATCCTGTCCAGTTTCACTTAGACGTGACCTAAGGGAGGCAATGATTGGTATCTTGATCTGATTGTGCTGAGAGGTTGCAACCAATATACCAATATTCTTCGATATTGTTTTTTTTTCAAAAATAATATTTACATACAACAGGTCATATTCCAACACATTAGAACAACACTTTCAAAACAATTATAAAAAAAAAACGAGCAGTCTAAAAAATAGAGAAAAATATATAATAATTAACATAAATACATAACATTTTTAAAATAAAAATCTGTAAGTATAAGTTAATAAGACAAAAAACATATTGCAAAAAATATCATATCTATCATGATATAGTACGATCATGATACACAAACTCATCCATCGAGTAAAAGGATCCAGACAATAGAAATTATTGTCTAAGATTACTTTTTTAAATTCTGTAGTTTGGCGAATTTTGAATGCTTTTATGAAACTTATTCATGAATACGATTGTATTAAATCGGTTCTTGTTCCCAGTATTTTTACGCTTATAACATTCTGTGGTGCCTCTTAGCCTCTTTTGGACTACAATATGCTTACACAATATTACTTTTTAATAAAATTGGGTAGTTATTTCTGTTTACATAGTAGTAATAAACTAATTTTACCAAAAAATCTAAAAATACGAAACATAGCTACTTTTACACCTTCCGTAACGCCGTAACTCTGGAACAGTTTACTTTATTGAGATTATGCACAGACAAATTTTTTTCGCAATTTAATGCAAATTGTTTTTGGATATGGCACTTTTTGGGCTAAACCGAATAGTTTTCGAAATATTTAAGAAAAACTGATGAAACTACTAATTTGCCAACTTCTTTCCCCTCCCCCCCCAATTTGACCCTCCAAATGATGTAATTTTTTTACCAAACAATATGTGGACTGTATAGAACAATTTGTAACTGGAGGGAAATTTTTATTTTGGATGTTGAGGTTAGGCAGTTTTTTGGACTAATTGCACTGTACTAAACTTTGCACCAATTTGTGAGGGAAGTTAATTTGTGTATTTTAATTTAATTTGTGCTGTCTCACACGATACTTACAAGCTTGCTTGGTGGTGCAGTTATATATATCCATAATTTAGACATGATCAAACTTTAATTTAAAAAAGTAAATACATGGAAGTGTAAGTACTTCGAATTTCTTGAAATAGTTTTTACAACTTTGTCTTTTATTTAGCCCCGCAATAACCCATATGGCTCTTTTTTGCAAGACAAACAATCTTTTCATATTCTGAACTAATGAGTTTCCACAAAGAAGAGTTTCATAGTTAAAATAATGATACACTAGCCCATAATAGTTTGTGAAAAGTATCGATATACCACAATATCACTTCAAATTTTTCAGTCAAGATATGCCTGAGCTAAATTTGGCACTAACTGCTAATGTGGTCATTGCAGTTCAATTGTCATCACTTAGAAGACCAATACATTTTATTGATTGCACTTCTTCAAGTATACTATTACCTAGCATGACACTTGGTGTCTGATTTGAGATATGCTTTCAACTGAAGTGTGTGCAAGTAGTTTTACATGGATAGATTATTGAATTGTTTTCAGCAAACTACTGTCCAGTGGCATTGACTTGCATAAAAGTCTTCTGCTCCAACTGTCGAACAGAATCAGCTTAAAAACTTAGTGTTGTATAATCAGCAAATTGAATTACCCTATCCGCATGTACTGATGATGACAAAATAATAAATTTAGAGTAAAAATAATACTGGGCCGAGAACTGATCCTTGCGGAACACCTTATCCTCAGTCTCTTTAGACAGCCTTCCTGCAACATTAACACACTGTGTTTTATTGGAGAGATATGAGTTTATCCACAGTAATTTAATCCCTCTAGTAAAAATATTTTCGAATTTATTAAGTAACAAGTTGCAATCAACTTTCTCATAAGCTTTAGAAAAGTCCAAGAAAATGCATATAACTACCCTTTTTGAAATCAAGTCGTTCCAATAAGAAATCCATAACCTTTACTACTACATCGGTTGTGGACTTTCCTATTTGAAAGCCATTTTGGTTACAACAAAGTATATTCAATTTATCTAAATATTTAACAAGCTGCATTAAAAACAGTTTTTCAAAAACTTTACTAAATGCTCGGAGCATAGAAATGGATTTGTAATTATTAATATAAATTCTTTCGAACTTTTTAAATAAAGGAAGTACCTTAGCAGATTTTAATGTACTTGGGAATTTACCTTCGGAGAATGAAGAATTTATTAAAACCTGAAGAGGTTTGGTAAGTTATTCAGAACACTTTTTGATAAGCCACACAGAAACTTCATCAATATCAGTGGACTTTTTATTTTTAATTTCCTAATAGTTCTTGAAACATCTTCTTCAAAAGCACAGGCAAAAGAAACATTGACGACTCCATATCTCTGTTTCGGAATGAGTCTGGCTTATAATTCTTACCTTGAAATAAATTTTGGCTGGAGAAAGTATTGACGAAATCTGCAACAAGTGATGGTTCAGAATAACTAACTCCATCAACCTCCAACATCACATTGCCAGAATTAACATTGTTTATAAATATTATTGATAATTATCGAAGAATTTTTACTGAAATCATCCGTTTGACACATTTTTGTATTTTCTTCATATGATTTAGCTGCGGCTTTTACACGTCTGTATCACTTGTAATTTTCGTAATATGTTGTGAATTCTTGATAGGTAAAGCAAATGATAGATACGATAAGCAAATTATATATTTCATAATACATTTTCAACTTCTCCCTAGATACAATAAGTGGTTATCCACTTTATTGTTTTTTTGTTTTGCTTTTCTTTTAATTTGATTCTTTTTTAAGGACAATCAACATAAAAAAAACATACAAGTTTGAAAAAAAATTATATTTTGTCATGAATAAGGAACTTTAAATATAAATATGATAAAATCAATTGTATGTGGTTTTATAAAATAGAAATGCATTTTTAACATTTAAAATAGCACTTTATCAAATTTCCTAATTAGAACATCACAGAAGGTTTTATTCCCATTTGTTTGTTTCGACGTCATAAGGTCTGGTTTCAATTCAAATGTCTAATTAGTGACTATTGTAACATAAATAGACTATGCATACAGAGAGGGGTTTAATAGTGTAGCCCTGATGATTAGTTTCACCATCAGTTATTTATTCAGATCTGACGTGCAATTTCATAATACATTAACTAAAAACATTTTGTATACACAATAAAATAACTTTCAAAATATTATGACTATATATTTGCTTAAACGATGAATCGTATATTTAATTACTAGTAACGAAGGTAATTTTTTCCGGTGTGCGATTCGGTGCGAGGTGAACCTAGCACTTAAATTAAATCAAGCACCGGAAAAGCACTTTTGGTACGAGTTATCAACAATACTTTTCATCTTGATGCAAAATAGAAAAAATCTCAATATGCCTAAGCCTATTGAAAATACAAACTAGTACATTTCATAATATCAACTTTTAATTAACAATTTTAACTTTGTGTACAAACAAAATATTTTAACAAACACAAATGAGTTACACAGTTAAAAACCTACAATTTAAACTTTCAAATTCAAGTTTATGGTGCAAATTTGATTATTGGTAACATTGATTTTCCCATTAAAAAAATCAGTTTTGCTATCTACTGTTTTCTGATTTTCAAAATTTATTTTGTTTCCCCAGTTTATGAACTGTTACATTAATCCTACAGATAATTTCATTAATAACTGTAATTTTATTCCAACTGAATCCTTTATATATTTAAGAATTTCCATCTTTTATGTCGTTTTAGGCCATTTTCAAACACAGAAAAAATAGAACAGTAAAATTTGGCTATTTATTTGACAATTAATTATATTGTTAACTATTTATAAAAGATTTCAAACGCAAAAATGCATCAGAAACAAAAATTAGTGTTTCTGGTGGGCAAACACGAAACAGAATGAGAGCAATGGAAAAAATTAGCTTATCGTTTTTATCGTTGCTCTCAGCTGTTCGAAAATAGCTACTTTCGATGCAGAGTGATGAAAATGAAATAACCTTTGCTATATAATATGTTCACAATGATTGAATGAAACCCCGAAACACAAACAGAAGGAACAAAAACAATAACAAAAAACTCCCCCCCCCCCCTAAAGTAGTGTTAAGCCCTCTGAGGATGATGAATATGTCATTGAAATGTGCATAAGGGTAATACAACAAATATAACTTTTCATTAAATTGTTCTGTTATTGTTTTATGTTTCTTCTATTTGTGATTCGGGGTTTCATTCAATCATTGTGAATTTGTCGCCACAGTGCTCTTAATTCAACATTTGTAATATAATATATTGCTGATAAGCAGGTTTTTACAAAAACAACAAAAATGTAAAATTGTATTTTAATGATATTCAGTTTTTAATTTCAGTTATTCCTAGCTGCAACCAATTTAGAAAATGTATAAAAATCAGAATACACGTTTAAATTAGGCCTATAATTTGTCATTTATCATGAGTTAATATTGTAAATTTAAATTTAAATATAATGACGTTAGTAGAGTTTATTAGAGATATTATTACAAAATAAATTTCAAGGAACTAAACTTATATAAATAAAATATTAAGAAATTATGTCTATATTTATTTATATGTTTTTCAAATACACTTCTACAGTTTACGGTCAAATCTAGTTCAGGGCAGGAAAAAACATTCAGAATATACATACGTACTAGAGATATAAATATACGAATACGATAAATTTATGTAATCTACCTTAGAGAACGTCTGTCACACAAGGTAGGAAAATTAGTTGCTGAAATATACCCGTCTGTCACAATGTTGATGTATTACTTCAATGTATTAGCAATGTATTACTTTTGCAATCTGGAAATATGGGAATGTTACGGTAACAAATAATTTGGGAGTTTAAAATTTAAAACAAGCTCAATGTCAGCAATAAATTAAATTAAAATTAATAATGATTTATTTTTGTTTTTTGTCTTACTGGACTGGATATTTACATAAATACTTTAATTCCTTGTACTGCTCGCAGTTCTGTTTTGATCCCTCTTTATACGGTGACGTGCGTTTTTTTCAGGCATTTTCAAACCGTTTATACAATTTGTTTTTTAAATGATTTGCATTTGTTTAGTGCACGTCAAAAAACTATAAATTATACATAAAAACTCCACAAACATTAACACAAAAACACAAACACACGTAATGGGTCATGAACATGCCGATGTAGTTTATTTTAAAATAGCAACTCGCACACGTGCACTCTACAAATACGAAGATGCAAATACGAAAATTTAAAGATACATTCTTATGAAGTCATAGACGGGCACTAAGAAACGATTTTGCAAATATTTTATTTTAAAGCGTAAAAATAAAGACATTCGTTGGTTCACTCCAGCTATAATATAACAGATAAAACAGCTGTTCGGATCTAATGTTTAGCAACACATGTTTGTTTAAATTCATTACCATAGCAATCAACTTAGCAAATTTAGAATCAGTTTATTATTCTTCACAAATACAAGTTTTTATTTTAGATTAATGAACTAAACGCAAACATAAACGAAAAATGCTTTTTGTATTATAATTCAATTCAAAAATCTGTTGTTACATATTATAAATAAAACAGCTTATTTGGATCAATAACTTAAACATAATTTAAGTTAGGCTTACAATGAACCAAAACAAGTTTATTTGAAAAAAATGGCAAATTTAGAATCAGAAATGTTTTCACAACTAACAGTTTTTTAATTTTAGTTAAAAGCAAAGAAAAGGCTTAAACTGTATATAAGTGATACATCTGGTGTTGCATATTATATAGTTTGCTCTAGTTGGTAACATTAAAACTTGCTTGAAATGTAAAAAATGCAATTAGTTAAAACTGTATTTTAAACATGCCGTTAAAACTTCGCTTAATTTATTTCAATAAAATATGGTCCAAGTAGATTATTGTTTGTCTATAGGTTATACACCTGGTTACAGTGTGTAGTCATAGTCCATATCAGTTAAATATAAGAAGAACATTGCTGAATAGATTATGAGGGATGAAACCTAAAGTAAGATATAAAGCGTAACAAATGCTAACAAAAGAAAATATACTCGGGGAAATAAAAAGTTAAATTTTCAATGATTCGAAAAGTTTGATTAAAAAACGATAGATTGGGTTCAAGGTTCAAAGCAAATATTAAACAAATTTGAGTACAGTAACTTATGTTAAGACTGAAGAGAATATGATTTTGGAAAGAAATCAAAATCAAATAATGTTAGACTTACAAACAATGGAAATATTTCAGTATAATGTTAAAATAATTAGGATAATAAAGTTATGATATCATTTACCTATACAATAATTATTAAATCATCTACTGTATTTGATCATCATTGACTATTTGGATAAGCAGTAAGTTATATTTACTTGCACAGAGTAAGCGTTTGTTCCATCGTGGAAGGAATTCAAAAAACAAGGAGATTTAACTATCTGACAGACCGACTAAACTAAAGACATAAAAGTTCAAAACTTAACTTCAAGGAACTCTTGGGAAGACGAATTCCTCTTTTTTACGATTGCCAACACCAAAACAAAAGCTACGTCGGTTTTTTCACGAAAGTTTGTAAACGATGAAAATCTCAAAGGACGTAAGGTAGATAAAGAAAATAGAAAAAGATTGAAAAAGGATACACAAGTAAAGTAAGTAATATAAGTACGTATATACTTAAAATTATAACTATTACTTTATTTTTTCCAGTATTATATTATTTCCAAGTGAGTGATAACAGTATTTATAACGAAATAGTGCTAACTTATTGTTTTAAATATTCTTTTATTATAGTATTAGAATATGATTTAATACCTATATATCTATATATATAAAAGCCAAACACCACTTAGTCACTGACTCATCACGATTTCTTAAAATCTACTGAACGGATTGGAACGAAATTGGGTATGTAGCTTCCTCTAGAGCCATAGGTGCTCACTAAGAAAGGTTTTCAAAAAATTCGAAATTTTAGGGGGATGGGGGTGAGGGGGGTTAAAGTTACTAAATCACGATTTCTCTAAAATTACTGAATGGATTGGAATTAAATTTGGTATGTAGCTTCCTCTAGGGCCGTAGGTGCAGGCTAAGAAAGGGTTTAAAAAAAATTCGAAATTTCAGGGGGGGGGGGTGGGTGGGTCAAAATTACTAAAAAAACCACCGAATGCATTGGAATGAAATTTGGTATGTAGCTTCCTCTAGGGCCCTAGGTGCTCGATAAGAAAGGTTTTTAAAAAATTCGAAATTTCAGGGGGTGGTTTGGGTGGTCAAAGTTACTAAAAATCTCCATCAGAAATACATAGTGTAATATATTTATTGATACATATATATATATATATATTTATTTTTTTTTTTTTTTTGATAACATTTAACTTTTATTTGTCTATCCGTGCAAAGCCAGATCGGGCCAGCTAGTATATATATATATATATATAGGCTCATTTAAGTAAGGGTTTATTGCATATTTGTAAATGTATACAGAACATAGTCAATCATTTATTAATAAGTTGAATTTTAAATTAACGGGCAGGATCTATGTAAACAAAACTTATATGATGATTTAATTAAATTAAATAAAAATTGGGACAAAGTGTTTAAAATATAAAATTGTAATATAAAATATATGTAAAAACTAGGAGAGTGGTATTTTGCTTGGTCGTCCTGCGTAGCTAAAATGCGCAAATTTGAATGTAGTCACTGGCGTTTGGTTTACGAGAGCTAAGCTACTTCGCCGCGTCTTTTCTAGGCTAAAAAAGTCAACACATTTGAAAAATACATGTGGAAAGATATTCTGAGAGATGATGAAGATAAAATAATTACTATTACGTTTCACCCATTAGGTATTTAACAGAAAATACTATTTATACAATTATCCTACTTATTATTATTAAAGATAATTATAAATGTGTAAATTAAAATTGGATTTTATGCTATCCTATCATGGTAATTACATTTGGATATTATTTGAAAAAGGCAATTAGTACTACTTGATTGCACTGATTATGTGAGGATGTTTCTTCACTGACGTATAAGCAGGTACTTGATAAGTGATTGGTTTTGTGGCGGGATATTGCAAACACATCTGGACCTCGATTTGACCTTTTACGTAATTACGTAGTTCTACGTGCTACATTACAATTATTATTATAATACAGTATTTAATAATAGCAATCACTACTATGCGTGTTTTTAAAATAACAATTTCAATACCAAAACATTTTTAACAATAGTTGTTTGTAATTAAAAAACTTTACCAGATTATTTATTTACTATTAAAGTAATAAAATTGTTGATTTACTGCTGTGAACTGTTTTACAGCATTTACAAATTTAATAGTAACATAATAACAGTTAAATTAAGCTATATCTACTTCACTAATTTTGTTGGCAGTCAGCTTACTTTTCGCAATCATAATTAATTAAGTATGTCAAAATGTGTGAACTATATTCTATATTTATTTAAAATGAAGCTTATATCTGAAATGTATAAACCATTTAATTGATTTCATATTTTGATCTACAGATTTCTATGAAATTGCTGCATAATGGTTTTAGTTTCAAATTAAATATGTTATATACAAATAACTACATCATGCAAGTTACTCTATTATTATTGTTACAGTTATCTACTTAATGAAACACGTATAAAATAAAAACTCATATTTTACGAATAGGTTTTAAGTTGAAATAATGTTGATTACATAATTTACACAAATGGAAATAAATAAAAAGTCTAGTTACCGATTAAAAGCAAAGACATTATCGATGAAGCAAATTTAATTACTATTAATTAAATGTCGTTCATCTTTTATATATTGCCCCTAAATTATATTTTAGTATCAACTTTGAACATAAATGATACATTTTATAGAAAAATAGTAATTCATTTTCAATCCAAAAATATAACGCACTTGAGATTTTTCTATTTTAATTTTTATAGATAATAGGCCCTACTATAACCAACATTTGATTAATTTTATTGGTCAACAATAAATTGGAACTTATCACCAATCATTGCAGTCAATAGTTAAGCTTTAGTACGTAGACATGTAAAAAAACATTTTTACATGCAATATGATTTGTGTGTGACTACTGAATTAGGTACCTAAGTACAACGTTTACAAAAAAAGATTAATTTTTTATCAAATGCCTTGTTGAGGCAAGCATTTGAGAATGAATTATCTGCAATTACAGTGTATTCTATATAGCTGCATTTTTTCTGTATTCCCTATTCAGAATCCTAATATTGATTCTGTCCTATCTACGTACTACGTTGCTAATGAAAATATATGATAATACAGTTCTCACGCACGCTGAAGGTACACTCACTATCACTAGAAATCTAAGACTTGATTACCAAATCAAACAAGACCTTCTAAGACAAGGTAAAAAAAATAATGTTTGTTACTTTTGAATTAGTGATTCGTTTAAGCAATTTTTGAAAGATGTAATTTTTTGTAAATTTTACCAAATTTTATGCACAACCTAAGAACGCTATTGAAAATGTTTTTTGTTGAAAGAAATATAACAAAAGAGTTAAAAGGAATCACTTTAATGGTATTAAGACTAAAGAATTATTTTTTAAAATAATGAATAAAAAAAGTAGAAATTCGGGTGATTTTAACTTTTTTTTCAAAGTTTGACTCAATTGCTCGTCCTAAAGATCACATTTAAAAATGTTTTCTTATTTTTCCCAAAAATAGAATGCCAAAAGGTAATGGCACCTATAAGAATCCTAAATTCGAAAATTAGCTTTTTTGGCATACCGTACTACACAATTTTCACTACACTAAATTATTACATAAATTATTTCAAATCAATCACAACACTTAACTTCAGCTACATGTATTTCATTGTAAACTCAAAAAACTTTGGATTGTACGAAAGCAATCTTGGAAAATTAGGTACATATTATTCTGTTAGGTCACCATTTTAATCCATGTTTCTCTAAAAGTTTTGCAGCACAGTTAAAGCGACTCCCGAACCATACTATAGGCTACAGATTTAAATTAACTGGAGCAAAATGCGACTGTTTAAATTTGTACTGAATAAACATATAAATTATAAAATTTAAGCAATATATGTAGAATTCCGACATCATTATTGTAAGATATAATCAATTTCAATATGTAAAATCTAGGCATTAGGTTAAGGTAGGATGACAACAAAAATGTAACAAATTAAATGCAAGAAACAAAGTGCGGTTAATACTTCCATTAATAACCTCGAATAATGTCTTATAGTAAAATAGACGCAGAATCCAGTAAATCCAGAAAAATATAATTATAAAAGTGAAAACTAGTGAAGTTCTTCAAGTGTTCAAAAATTACAATTTCAAAACAGACATAAAGTTTATAAATTTAATTTAATGAACAACATATATATAATATTAATGATTGTTTTAATATATATATTAAAAAAACATTGCTATTAATTTGAATTAACTTTTATTAAATGTATACCATCAAGTAGTGTAAGTAAATAAATCTGTGTCTAATAAACAAAATCAATAGATAATACTACTACTTTAGCATTCATTACAATTCCCAATATGTTAAATTTAATTGCAAAAAGTCAGGTCTGTTGCTTAAATGTGTGAATTATCTTTAAGCAAATAAACTATTCTGCTTCATTTAGTATCAATTTCCACAAGAAAGAGTTTTCTTCAGGAAATGTTGTTAAACATGTCCATCAAATAAGAGAGACCTTTGCCTTAAGACACGTCAAGCATAACGAAAAAAGCTTTATGCTTTGGAATATGCTAACAAAACTCACCTTCAGTTCAATTTTTGTAATAAAACAGTTATGATAAAACATACTAGGTTTTTAAAATGAATACGCATAAAAGATTGAGTGTTTTCGAAATGTACGTAAAAAAAATACAATATTACGAATACAACGGACAAATCTAGAACAACTGTATATGCTTATATATTATAACTGTGATGTCACGGAAAGAAATCTTTTAGAGTGTTCTTTAATTATTCATCTACACTAAAAGTGTTTCGGATATTTCTTCTTCCATTGTCAGGGTGTGAAATGCAATACTAAACACATTGAACAACATACAAACACGTTACGGTTTAAGCACTATCAATAACTTCTATACATTTACTGTAATATTAATATGACGTCATTGAGCAGTTCTCTGAGTACAAAAATGCCAATAATTGTGTGTGAGTAGCATGTACTAAACGTTGCTATAATAATAGTAGTAATAATAATAACATAATAATAAACTTCAACCCCATCAATTTTTGTTTTCACGAGGGTAAAATTCATTATCATTATTATATCAAAGGATCGTTTGCTTTAACTGTGTTTCTTCCAACAGCTAAACTCTATCAGTATATGGGACGTAACAGACTACAATGCTGGTATTATACAGAGTGCTTTGATTGTTTACATGTAAAAACCTATCATTCAACTATCTAAACTTTTATTTAATACATAATGCGGTAATTTTTAATAACGTATAGTGACAATTGTTAGACTTTTACTGCAGAATCTAAATGTCTATTAAAGTAGAATGGAACTTATGGAATTTAGCCCATTGCATTACTTTACATTTTCTATTTATATTTTAGAATTGCAAATTTTAGAAGCAGTAAAGTGCATTATTGGTTTAATGGGGTAAAGATTGTTAAAAAGCTAATGACGGATAATTGTTAGTTTGGTTTCTAATGAAATTATTCAGGACACCTACACGACGTTGAGTTTTCAAGATTTAAAAACATTTGTGTTACTAAAAAACCTTTTTCATTTTAAATAAATCTGATTGCTTTCAAAGATTTGGAACATAAATATATAAGCGTAATATACTAAACTTTCCGAATTAATATATTTTCCCGTTTATATTACCATTCTCTATTATACAAAACAATTCTTATCATTTACTCAAAAACTCTGAACTTACTGTGTACGTGACAGCCTCTAGGTTACAGCTACCTGAAGGACCACTCTACCCTGATCCAAGTGCTTCCGTAAACATAGCAGAGTATTCAATAATCTGTTTGCATTTGCTTCGCTACAAGTAGCCGCGAGGTTGGTGAACTAAGCGAGTTTTAACGGAACCATCTAGTGTTGTATTAAATCAGAGCGGGAAAACAAATCAGTATAGAAAAATGGTTTCAACTGAATTCCCAATATTTTACGTATTAGCATATTATTACCTTTTACTGTGAGAAATTTAGTAAAAGGTGCAATGAAAA
>JAGFPH010002054.1:153610-173132 GCA_018207615.1 Philaenus spumarius | reverse complement strand
GAGCTTTTTTAAATATCAAGGGAGACAACCCACTACACATGTCAAATAGTAAAACAAATATGTATATAATCTAATTTTTTAAATGTTGTAATTTTGTTTTATACAAATTAGGAATTTACAACTACTCCATAAAATAAAAACCCACACAATACTGAATTAAATAATTTTCAAAGAAGTATTTGTGCTTTGATATTTCGAAACAGTTCCCTAAATTTGAGTGTTTTATTAGGTAAATGTTTTTTTTTTCAGATAGGTAAACCTTCCTAGGGGTTTAATGAAATTTAGTTTTGCGGTGTGAATTGGTATAAAATCTAGAATGATAGTTCATTGAAGTCAATTAGTTAATGTTTTAGCTTTAAAAATATCCAATGTTAATTTAGCAAATTTATTTAGTTAATTACAGCGTAGTTAGACATCTGTGTATGTACAATAATGTATTTTTTTCATAGCCGAAATAGCTAAATATGTATCTAGCCTCCCTTGAGTTTGTGTTGTTTGAAAATTAATGTTATCCACCAGTGAAAGTTTTTGTCAAATAATCAGTTCTGTAATTTCTTATATTAATCCGAATTTTATTACAAACGATAACGTACACACATTGTAATTATTATTACTAGTGGTCCCATGCAAATATTTTGCAAGTTAGGAGTACTTAACTGATTTAAAACATTGGTTTAATTAAGTAAATTACGTTTATTTATTTACGTTCATTTAATTTGATTAATTTGTGTGATATATTACATTTGCATATACAATGTAAACAATCTAACTAACAGCTGTCATGTTAGTTAAACAGATTGTTAATAGATGGCGCCTTTCATTACTAACCATATGAAGTATAATATAAATGTTTTTTATTACATTTTTGTAACCAAAATTTGAATTTTAAACTGTTTTTCTATTTTTAGTCAATATAGGTGAACATAATATTTAAAATGATGCTTGAATAATTAATGTTGAAGAAGAATTAAAGGAGATATAGCTTAGCAAAAAAAAAAACAAAACAAAAACAAACACTTTTGAGAAATAAGGATGAAATATGTTATTTAATAAGAAAAGACGCCGAAAGTAGTCAAGACTTTCAATTAGAAAAATAAGAGTAAAAACTGTTTGAGTTTTGTTTTACTGTAATGGAACTTACTGAATTTGGTCAAAAGTTAAGCACTTGTACAATTTATTTGGCATATCATTTTGGTAAAGACGGGCAATTTTATTCAAGTCTTTTCAAAATCATAATACAAAATGAACGAACGGTTTTATGAATTTCGAGACTGAATAAACTGCAAGTATGCTTTACAACACTAAAATATTTTAAATATAACATAACTAAATATATTCATAAATTTTGACTCAATAAAAAGAAAGATTTAATTAACTTTTGAAGCAGAAGAAAAGTTCAATTTAATCTCACACAATCGTTTAACTTAATTATTAAAATTACCGCTTTGAAATGAAATACCCTTGATGTGAATATCCGTTAAATAAATACACACCTAGACAATTACATGGATTCAAAGCAACAGAAGTTTCCGCTGTAACAGATTGTCGTTACAGTAGAAATATCGATTTCAATCGTTCGTTTCAATAAGTACTAGGTTAATGTTCATCAGGATGTACAATTCCAGGATATCTTAATTTAAAAAGATAACTAAACAATCTCTAAGTTATTATATTTGGCAATAACTAATATGATAGGAGTTAAACATTTACTTAACTAAATTCACTATTTTATTTAGAACTTGACTTTTATTTTGGCGATTTGTGTGACTAATAGTGATATAATATAAAATATAAAATACATATTTTATATAACTGAAAATACTAGTGTAAGTGTGAACTCCGACTGGGTGAACGGTCATGTTAGTAATATACATTGATGCATCATCATTGTAAAATGATTCCCACGAGGTTATTTTCCCAACATTAATGCACGAGCTACAACAATCAAACTACAACAACTATATTTTCGTTTATTAAAAGCAAATACTGCTAGTATATGCAATAAAATAACTGTAAAACATAACGAAGAATTCAACTAAACACTTAAAAATATTTATTAAAATAATTAAAACCATGAAATGAATTTATACTAGGGTTTAGTTGGAAAACTGTTTTAAAAAATAGGAACTATTATGTTTTAAGCTAAACTAATGACTTTGGCGTAGGCCCAAAAGTAGTTTAAGTAAGAACATAATTAGCAGGCTCAATCGGATGACCTAAAAACTAGTGAAAATAATTTAGTAATTATGTTCGATAGAAACTAAACTAGAAAATTGTAACATAGTCTTTACTTTAAAGAAGGCCTACTATAAAGTGTATTGAGTAAGATGACTGGTATACCCTTAGGGCTGTATTTAAAATAATTTATTTTTACATTTATTGTATATAAATTAAATTATCTGTGTCAGTTAAACTTTAATGACATTAGACTATTATAAACATATCACTTCTATAATATGTAGATAAACTAGTATAGTCCGTTTAAATGTCTTGCTTTGTTTCCTCCGCATTACCAAACAACATAAAGTAATCAATCAAGTTGATGTTACAGTGTGACTTATCTTGGTAATCAGCATTCATTTTTCATTAAACCTTCTTGTGGTACAGTTTAATTCATACTAATAATTTATGTAGTAGGATTGTTTGTATAATTACATTGTAATACAACATGTCTAATCAATCAATCTTTTAGTGTTAATATTATCTACAAACATATTTAAAATAATTTTGTACAAACAATCTTCCCTTAAATAAAAATATAACATATTATATATTTGAGGCTTTATGATTCGGTGTTATTTTATTAAGGGCACCCTGACAGCCATATAACGTAATGTTAACTTGATGTTGTATATCTAAAAAAACTATTAAAGATAGCTTGATGATTTTTGTACTTGAAAGTTTACTTCAATTATTACTAGTTCCGTAAATAAGTCTTTTTATTTTAACAAAACATTTACAAATTTAAAAGTCTGTTATTTTTAAAACTTTTTTTATAAATAAACATTTAAAATTTTTGCAATTTTGTTAATTTTTACAAAAGCCCATGGTAGGAACAAGTTATTTGTTATAAGAAAATGGAAAAAAAAAATTAGTGAAGATATCTTTACTGGTTGTTGAGATATGCGACACCTAAGTTTTAAAAAGTAAACTTTCGGAAAACAAAGAAAAACGACAATAGTGAATTTCAAAATCATTTTACTTACTGGATTTTGAACCCATAATCTTCTTATCAGGAAGACTCCACGTTATCTCTCTGCTACTAAGGCTTACCCAAACAATGGTGGGTAATAACTTAAATTGCAATATAATCTTTGCGAAGTTACGAAATTAAGTTATGAGACATGACTCAAGATACATTATAATACTTTTATTAGCCAATCTATTTCTGTGTTCATACTTTTATTGCTTTCAAAATTTTTTAAGGATGAATAGCTTGAACGGTCTATAAATTAATTAATTGTAATATACAATATAGATTTCAATTCACGTCTGGGAAGATTAAATAGCAGTTCACTCATCCAGCAAACTAAACTAATCAAAATCATTAAATTTATCCTAACCTGTTGGCTATTATTTTTATTGTAATGAAAAGTAAATGTTGTAGAAGAAAATTATGCATAATTGCATAAAATATTGCATACCGACGAGACCAGGTAGCTTTTAATATCTGTGGTTTGAGGGTAGGAGGGCGGAAGTAAAACAAACAGTGGTTGGCTCGTTTCCAAGCTGACGGGATATGATTAGTTACGTGGTCTACAGGCTTGATATGTTTTGCTTAATTTTACTGTAGTACTTCTGTATATATATATTATTAAAAAAAACCGACGACATACGGGGGTTGTAAGTTACAACGATGAAAAATATATATCATTTTAAAGGAAATGAAACAGAGTACAGTAATCAGCAAAAAAAAAAAATCTGGTAGGAAAGATTTTACCCGGTCTGGCTCCCCTTAATGTTTATAGTCTTTGTCACGTAACCATTTACTGTTTATACAAATTATGTATGCAATTTATTTATAAATGATATATACTATACATCACCCGGCTAAATTATTTGAAAACATACGAGTAGGTGTGCTTTGATTGTTTCGTAGGTATGTCATGGTTTAGTAAAAAGATGATACATTTTAATGAAATAAATAAAACATGAAAAAAAATTATCTTTTGTTACTGAATGTAAACAGTTAAGATTGTTTTGAAAGAAAGCACAGAAAACATTTACGTTTCAAAATACGTTAGTAGCTATTATAGTTCACAAAACAATGGTATTTGTTAAAAAACAAAAAAAAAACAAACAAACTTTATACATTTCGTAAAAGTAAGTTGGCTTTAAAGGGATGGCAATGAATAGCGTAAGCAATATACTCATATGCAAATGAGGACGAATATATGATCTTTGGCTACAGGAGAAAAAAGAGAATACGAATACAGAAGGATGGATGAGGTTGTAGATGACACGGCGAAGCTGGAAGTTCACAACTAGACGAGAGAGTCGCAGGATAAGGAGAAATGAAGGAACATAATTGTATTCATAAGGCTAAAGGTTACTCAGACATTGTAGCACCAGCAAGTAATTAATAAAAGAAGCACGCATGTAAATACTTCGTATATGTATTAAATATTGTTACAGCATTTTTAAAGGTATCATTGTATAAAATAAATCATTCGTGTTTCTATTAATTGATGTAAAAAGACTATGTTCAAGTGTCACGACTTTTAGATTAATCCGACAGCGAGATTTTTATCGCTTTAACCTTACTATTCTTGGTAAATGTATTTGTGTGACTGGAAAATAATAGTAATGTCTTAAGTATTACAGTTTGTCTATAGTTATAAATGCTCTCGTGCAAATAATTAATCAACTCAAATATCTGTAAACTGACAAACAATAAAGCAATGTTTTTACGTTTTTATTTAACTGTTTAATGTACTAGACACTTTAAAATTGAAGAATATAAACTTTTTTGTTGCAATGAATGTTATAATGTTTCAGAGATTAATGGTTGACATAATAAAGAATTGAAAAATACAAGATAACAAATCGTACAAACTAAATTCGTTGAACAATAAAGTGGAAAAAAAGTCCGCATTTAACGAAACAAAACATTTTTGTACACTTCTACATTTTATCATTTCAGTCTACATGTTTGTGTTTTTCTTCATGATATTAATTACATCTAAATAGCCAAGAATGTTTATAGTTTTATTCAACTTATGTCTTCTAATTAATATAATACAGTAACAATTAATTATTACTTATGCATAATTTTATTCTACAATATTTACTTTTCATTACAATAAAAATAATAGCCAACAGGTTAGGATAGATTAATTGATTGGGATTAGTTTAGTTTGCTGGATGAGTGAACTGGTATTTAATCTTCCCAGACATGAATTGAAATCTATATTAGATATTACAATTAATTAATTTATAGACAGTTCAAGCTATCCATCTTTAAAATAATTTGAAAGCAATACAAGTATGAAGACAGTATGAACACAGTTATTTTCGTAACTTCGCAAAGATTATATTGCAATTTAAGTTATAACTCATCATTGTTTAGTATTTTGTATGCGTAAATGTGTGTAACTGACAATTTATTGTATGTTTTGGGAAATACATTTTGCTTATAGGCTCACTTGGGCCCTCTCGATCCATTAAATTATCATACAACAATAAAACCTAAAACATATAAAAATATTTATTTTAAGGCCTATTCTTATTGCTGGAACTGTTGTATTTACTGCACAATTGAACATATAAGAATAAACCCTAAATACAATAATAACTCAAGATATAGGATTTACGTTCTTGCTGTTATCATTGCGAGTGTAAGAAAATTATTTGTAGAATAGAAGTTCGTAAATAATATTCGATTGTAATGCAGTTAAAGTAGAAAAATAGTATTAACTTTACTAAAATATTAGTATACTACCAAATTTTATAAATCACTATTCCATCTTACAGAGATATTTTATTTCTGTGTAAATCTTCTTGATTCTTTACACAATATTTCGCAAACGCAGTATTGACTGCAGGACAAAAAACTATCGCAATTTCTCGCAGACGTATACACGTGTCTTTAAAGTTTAACATAAAATAATTACTGTAATTAGGTTATTTTACTTTCGACCTTCCCATTCAAAGTATTCTTGAAGACAGTGCCTAAATAAAAACATAACCGCTAACCCATTTGTGTTAAAATAACACCTTCCTGCCAAATCCCTACTATCTAGGTTTTAAAGTTTTTTTGCATCTAGACAACTTTACAAAGGATTAAGGACAGAGGAACTATATACAATATGGTGTACATAAGTGTAAACTAAGCTGGTGTTGGAATTTCACTAAATCCCATCAAATCATATAATATAAAAATTAACTATCAATTTTATAACTTTCCTTTTAGGCTTAGCAGTTTTCTGAAAGTTTTAATTTGTTCCTTCAACTTTCTAAACATTTTTGATTATCATTTAATCTTTAAAATTTAGATGACACTTCAAACTTTTGCCTTGGAATACAATTCTGTGTACGTGACTCAAGTAAAACAGTTTTATTTCAACAAATAATTGTTTTCCAACTAATAAATAACAAGACAAACATAAGACATGTTTGTCGATTAGTATTTGTTGACATTGCTTATCCCCTTTAATGGTTATTGTAGACAGACACTAGGTGTATTTATTGTTTAAAGTGGAACATAGTTTTACAGAAATTAAAACTGCTTCAATATCTAAAATGTATTTCAATAGAGTGCTCACAAAATAAGCTGTATAATCATCTTAGCTATACTAAAACCTGTTAAAGAAGATAAAACGGTCGTTTCATTGTAGTACTCAGTGTTTTTGATGTAACTGCGGAACTCCTTATTATAAATATATACAATCATATGCATTTATACGCTCACTTAGCACAATCTGTGGATTCTCTAAAATAAAAATTCTTCAGATGAAACTGTTAAAATGCATTTCAAACCTATTACCTAAAGATGTATGATAATCATACGAGCCTCTAAACATTTTGCTATAGTGAAAAGAGAAGAAGACGAATTTTCTTTATTCATAATACTATAAGAACATTGTGACATTAAGACAAAGACTATGTACAAATGATACATCATTAATTGTTAATAAAAGTGCATAGTCAAATTAAATAAAACTAAACACTAAATAATATGACGCAATAGTACGGTTATTTGACCATTTGAGAAGTCGGCAATTAACTTTAACAAATTAATATTTACATTTTATCTGCTAAGTAATTTATCTCGTTGATAAAGATATATTTACAGTTTTAGCACAATGTTATTGTTAATTACATTACTAATGTACAGTGTTGAAAATTTACATAAATATATTTTGTTCTAACTTTAAATAATTGTAAGTAATATGTTCAGACTTTAATATAACTCTCTGAGCGGAAGTCAGATAAAAAAGAGCAAATCGCTGCTGTATGTTGTGTAACTTCTTATTAAGTCTTGCAAAGGAAATGTTCACTTCTAGAAAATAGTTCCCTCTCGTGTAAAGTAATTCACTGCACTTGGGATGCATTAAATCATTCATTTTATTAAAGGCAATAAGTAGTTTACATTAATGCTTTTATAACATATTTTATTTCTGTTTTATGGATACTTGTAACATTCCATTGAATGAATACAAACAATTTCATTTTTGTGAATTTAACGGGAATAAATAATTATAGTCCAGGAATAATAAATTAACCGTTTGCAAAATTAACAGATTACTGTAAATATCTTCTAAGATTCAATTTAAAAGTGAATCGAAGGCGTTTTAATATTTACTTAGATTTTATGAGCAAGGAAGAACTGTAAGGCAGTACTGGGTACTGTCATCTTATAGGGAGACAGTGATATACTGTCATGCCTAACCAAAAGTAATTCCCCATCACATCTGGTGCTAACATTTAATTGCTTGTTTATTTTTGTATGTACAATTACTCCTTTAGATTGATGTAGAATAAACAAAAACTTTTCTAAAGTATTGTTTGATTATTATTTAGTACAAATATTGAGTCTAAAAGCAATAGTACTGAGACATTCTTTGTACCTTTTTAGAAATCTGAGATTTTATAATAAAACAGTTTTGTAATATTTAAGGAGATCAAGAGACTTTCTAAAGTTACATACATTTTAATTTAAAAATACTGGGTGGTTTAATTATATTTGCGGAAAAACCTGGAACTATAAAAGATTTCCTTTCACTCATTAAAAGAGATTATATTTAGTTGTAATGTTAGTAGACATTTCTATTTTTTATGTTGAAATCTGATAAATAAATGTAAATTGGTTTTAATAAATTTTTAGTTTATATTGCTGTTGAAGGTTTGAAAACGAAAAGTTTGTTTTAAAAAATAACTCAGTTATCTTTATAACTGCAGAAAAAAATAGTCGTAATTAAAAAACGAAAAAAACACAGTCTTTTTTGCAAAAGTTAGCTTATCCTAAATATTTGAACTTACCCGTTTAATTTGGCCGTCATTTTGTAAATAATACAACTACTTTTTGATGCACTTCTAAAGCTTAAAATAAGTAATGCATGTATTAGTTTTTAACCCAATATATTTTAAATTTCAATAATCACAAGGTTGTTTTTATAGAAAATAATACGGATATAAAGCAACTATGTATAAGTGCAAGTTTTCTGTATGTTTACATGTAGAAGGTAAAGAGTCTCCAATTCTTTATGAATCGCCCTGTTTAATAATTACCGTAATACACATTTTTTATAATTTTGTTCTGGTTTTCTCACCAATTCAAGTTTATACAACTTTATATACAAGTTTCAAATTTATTCATTGAAAATATAATACAAAAGTATGTGTTTAATATCATTCAGCTTACAACATTCTGTAAAAACATTTATACATTTGTCTATAAATAGTGCGTTTTATGGTGATTTGGTATTTGTAATAAAGTAATGAAATTGTGTCTTTCTCATTACCATAAAATCGTAAATATAGCTTTACACTCTACACAAAGTCGATATGGTTGTAAAGTTTACACGAACGCATAAAAGCGACATTTTATTACTCGAGGGACCAACATAACTACTCTCTTCGTAAGAAAATATGACAAATGGAAAAATACTTTATTTCCAATGTATCAGGATGTTGCTTATAAAATTACAAAAACATTATTCCATACTAATCACTTAAAGCAAGTAAGTGTTGATGTATTGGATTTCTATTACTTTTCTTTCAGGAGTTTTGGGTCCCTTTATTTACTCGTAAATATAAATTATTTTGAAGCAATCTTCAGATCTTTGTTATTTGGATCTTAGTAAGACAATTAAAAAAGTATTTAGTTCCTGAAAATATGTAATATTATCATTAATAAACCAATTAATTATTTTAACACCATTTCCTCACCACTTGCGTCTGTTTTTAATAAAGCGTATTTAAAGTTTTGATTCTTTTTTAGGATCATGTTAGACATTACTCCAATCAAAGACGGGATTGGAACACAAGAAAGTTACCAGTTTCATTTTATGCACACGATTTATTTGAAATTAAAAAATGTCTACTATATTACTATGCTTTACACTTTCTAGAAATGTATGTTTGTGTGACTAATATGTAAGGAATCAATGAGTTGAGAATTTATTTTACAACATAGTTTCCTTATTTCACAATTAACTTAAAATAACCGTAATGCAATAAAAGTAGGACCAACAGTTGTATAATTACCTCAACAATATCGTTCAGTATTGAATTTGGCCTTTTGAAGCAATTGAAATAATGTAAATGTATAATTGGATATTTCATGAATTGTTTTGAGAAATATATTAGAAAAATACCACTATTATGGTTTACATAAACCTATATAATTTGTTTAGAACGGTTTAATAAATTTTTCACTACACTATACACTTTGTGAAAGTAATTTGTTAATATAAAGGGAAAGATACTTCAAATCTTCTAAAACCTGCCAACGTAGCTTTGTAGCCTACGCAATTCCACTTTGGCTGCAAAGATGAAATGAAATCAAAAAGGGGAAATTTTATTTTATCAGATGAGTATGTACTGAACCAAAATATTGTCTTCATCAGAAAATATGACCCAAAGGAAATACTTTAATCAATCCAATTTATTAAGGATTGGCTTACATAAACACAAAAATATTATTCTGTAAAAAGTGATAAATAAATCCAAAGGCAAAGTGATGATGGGTTGGATTTTCACAGTTTTCTGTCTCATCCATATTCCATGGTAACTTTATATTTTGTTCAAGCAGATATAACACAATTTTTTATTACGAGGTTATTTATTATTAAAAGTTATTTACGAGGTTTATTTACATTTACGAAATTATTTCCAAGTGCAGAATCAGTTTATACAAATTTAAAAGTGACAATTCAATTTCAACAAAGTATATTATAGGAAATAGTTTTCCAGAAACTAAAATATATTACTTTTAAATAATATGTAAGGTTCAGTGAATAATTACTGTAAGTGTACTACTGTAAGTGAGCAAAACTGAGTTAAGTAACACATTTAAGATACAAAATATGTTAATTGTCAATATTTGTGTTTAGAAGATATTGACTTCTAAACAACTTCAATATTTTATAAACAAATCCGTTAAATACCACAAAAATATTGTTGAAAACATACAACATGTTTGGAGTTTTTTTTTATAATTTCAAGTGTTACATACCAACAGGTACTGGAGTTTATTAAGGTTTAAAGTATTTAAGTTAAATTTCTACCTTTACCAATATGAATGATTTATAATTAGAAATGTATTTTAACTGTTAAACAAAGAACTGTTTTTACCAACTAAATTTCTCTGTTATGAATAAAACGTGCTACCTAAAACGGTCATGAATTGTTTGTAATATATTACACATTCAAATACGTATTGTAATGATGTTTTTCCATGAAACTACGCAGTAGAAGTGAACTGAATTTTTTTTGTGTGAATTGAATAAATAAACTACATACGATTTACAAGGAAGCCTAAGTGGTGACCTATTTTATAAATGAATAATGGAAATAAAGCTCCAAACCATCGCATTACTCATTCTACTGTCAAATACTGTACGTCTTACGCTGTTATCTTTGCTGACACAAAATAAATAAACAATTTAAATTCTCCCTACAAATTGACATCTGTATATTATGATATTGTGTTTAGGCAAACCATTTGCCATTAAATTTGCTTTGATATCCAAAAATAATAAATAATTAATACGAGTAATTTTAACTGTTTAACCAAAACATTAAATTGATCAATTTTAAATAGTAAAAAATACAATGTAAATATATAATATATTAAAACCAATAAAATCAAATTAGTCTCTCTCACATCTTAGTATATAATATACAAATTTTTTATTAAAAACTACTGTTAAATTAACAAAACAAACATTGCAGTCTTAACTGTCAAAATATGAAATGGAAGTCATACCACATAATATACATTTTACTGCTAAAACACTACTCCTCAATCAACTAAACACATCCAACTCACAAATTAAACCACGGAAGCTACACATATTTATATTTTTTAACAAAATCACTTTAAAATTGTGTTTAATTGTATCTATTACCAATAAAAAAGAATATCACAATAAATCTTATCTTATGCAATCATCAATATAACAATAGCAATTAAAATAGTATGTAAAATTAAGTTAACATTTCAACTTATTTACACTTACGTACTTGAGGGACAGAGATAACAGACCCATTTCTAATTTAACATTTACACTTATAACGAGCTAACGAATCCTTAAAAAACTTACATATGTCGCAACATATTTAAATAAACGGTATCAGGAAACTGACACATACTTTCTCCCTCATTATAGGAACTTAATAAAAAATATTATTTCATGAAGCCAAAAGTGCAAACTCTACCTTTTCATCAGTAGAATAATAATTCAAAATACCAATTTTTTAAATTTTTGTATTTTTAAGAGTAATTTTCCCATAAAAATCCATAAAATAACGGAAAACCCACTTTTATCAAAAACGGCTCGAACGATTTTGATTAAAATTTTACAGTTTATAGTACTTTACGTCCCTAATAAACTATAAAATTTTAATCAAAATCGTTACAGCCGTTTTTGAGAAAAGTTGTTTTTTTCAGTTATTTTAAGGGTTTTTATGGAAAAATTACCCTTAAAAATTAAAAATTCACAAAAATGAAAAAAATACCTGGAGATACCGTGGATTAGTACCACCATACCAAATTTTATCAAAATCGGACGACTGGTTTAGGCTCTAGGTCTGATAACACACCCACCCCAACACGCACACACACACACACTCACACACACACACACACACACAAACACAGAAATCACTCCGAAAACCACTTTTTTAGGTTCAGGGGGGACCCAAAACGGATATTTCCACTAAAAATTCTTATATGGCACATTTTTCAAAAAATGAAATGTTTTTATACTCTTTTAAACAATTTAAAACTTAGCAACTTTTCCATAACTTATCTACAAAAATTAAAGTCTACATCAAAGAAGATTTTATATAAAATACAAGCTATTTTATAGTTAAACACTTTTGTATCTGCAATTCTATCACAACAACCTTTTCGAAATGGCAGAATTTCACGTTTTTATTGTCTATTAAATAAAATGTTTTCTCTCGTTTAGCATGGAGGAAGTTAGTAAATTTACAATAGTTATAATAGTTCTGTAAAATTATTCAGTTAAATTGATTGTCATGAAAGTTTAAAAGAAATAATAATCTAGATTTCACCTTACTTTTTCATTTTTTTAGATGTCATTAAAACATTTTTTTAAACTTTCATAATAACTTTGATTGCAACTTTTTAGGTTTTACCTAGTCTTTCTAACTCCAATCAAATGAGAGAACTAAAAAGGCTCATTATTGTGGTAAAACAGTATTTTTACTTTCTTCACCCTATACGCAGTAAATGGAGAAAGTATTGTTTTCGTCCAAATTTTCAAATTTGAATTTTTAGTGGAATTATCTGTGTTGGTGCTCCCTGAACCCAAAAATATTTTTAGTGGAATTGTTTGTTTTGGTGCTCGATGAACCCAAAGTGGTTTTTTGGTGATGTCTGTCCGTATGTCTTTGTGTCTGTTAGAATATGTACAGAGCTGGAGACCATACCAACAGTCCGATTTTGATGAAATTTGGTATGTAGGTGAGGTTCTGGAATATCTCCAGGCGTTTTTTTCATTTTTTAAATTTTTGATTTTGAAGGGGTTTTACTCCTAAAAAATGGCCGAAAAACGAGAAAAATCTAAATCTCTCAAAAACTGCTCTAGCGATTTTGATAAAATTGGGCTTATTTGTACCGAATTCAAAAAACCGCATCTCTTTAAAAATTCTCGTTTAGGTAATAATAATAATAATAATAATAACAGATTTTTGGGGGTTTTCGAACAAAAAGTGGGTTGTTTTTCAAAATTGTTCAAAACCTTTTTCCGTGCATCTATAGAGGCCTAATTGACATGTTTGGTGCAAATTTGTTCGAAATCGATTGAATAGTTTAAATAATAATAATAATAATAATAATATAATATAATATGGATGTGTGTTACATGCATCTAATATTTTCCATGGTAACATTTTCCTACTTTTGCAATTCTAAATAACCACCTCCTATGCTACTCTTGGAAAGTTTCAACTGGGAGAAAGTATGTGGAAGTTATCTGGTACCGTTTATTTTACAGGGTGATAAACATTTTCTTTTCGAATACCTTGCTGGTATTTGCCGACTCACTAAAAACAACACCCTTTCTCTGGACTCCATGGTTGGACTTCCTGACCAACCGTGCCCCTTTCAGTCTTACGACTGTTCTACTGATTAAAGTCATTACCTCTTTTCCAACATTTTATGTCTTTTAATAATTCCTCCTTTCGTCTCATTACCACCATGATGTATCTCTCGATCTTATTTCAATTTTCCCTACTTTCTAACATTAGCGGAACTATGTTTTCCGGCACTATCTCCTCTTCTAACTCGCTTTCAAGTTCATCTCTCTTCTGCTTCCCGTCTTTACAGTTGAACAGGGTATGCTCGGGGGTATCTTTTTGTCCACAGCTGTTACACATACTGCTTTCTATTATCTTTAATCTGCAGAGGTATTGTTTAAAACAGCCACGTCCTGTTTTGTTTAAAACAGTCTTATTTACTAAATTGGTTATTATAATTTTCATAAGTTTGTATTATCAAAGATGTTCTTGTAAACAAATAATATAAAATTAATATGAAGTAAAAACTATTTATACAATTGTTAAATCGTACAGTACAGGACAAGTTCATATTCCAAAACGACAAGTGGCTTCCTATGGTTTTTAAACGATCATTTACCAGGACAAGTACAATCTACACATAAAACAATTTGATTTCACCTTCACTTTGCGAAAAGCGCAAATTTTATAAGAGACAAATGCGTTAAATAGCAACCAATCAGCAAATGTAGTTTAATCAATGCAAACCTAAACATGTGAATAGTTTTATGAAACGTTCATATAAATTATCTCAAATCATCGCCAAATAAATCTCAAATTATAAAAACCAGTTCATTTATATTTTAAACGTGTTATTATATAATTGATCTTTTTGTTTCATAGCTAACAATAATCAATTTCTAAACAAACTCTTAAATGGTCAGTGGTAAAACAAAAACACATTATATGTCAAAAGATAAATCAATCTTACAATTTAATCAACGAAAACTATGCTCCATTTTTTTATTCAAAGTGTAAGTTATGAATAAATCAATGACATATTATTAGACTGAACTTGTCTCTGTAATTCTTGAACCTATTTATCTAGTTTGTTTAATGTTTTCTCGAATGTTTTTGAATTAAAGAATAATAATGCTCATTAAATTAAAGTAAAATCTAGGCAACCAAATTGAACACAACAGGCCAAAACATTTGTCAGTGCTGTTAAGAAATGTAGGCCTAAGTTATTTTAAAAACTCCTTTGCACTTGATATTACCAGTGATGAGTGTTAAAGTACATTTCCAGTCTCGACATTAGCGTTGGTGTAAAACACTAAGTTTTTCTATACTTCATAGTATTTATACTGGTAAAATTGCCACAATATCTAAATTCTTTAATAAAGCATTATAATGTTTAGCTGGTCTCGCTCCACATAATTGTTTCATTCACAAAATTGATAATAAAAAAAAAATAAAAGTGTATTACATAAAAGTAGCTATTATGTATTAGTGTTACCATTTTAATATCAGAAATATTGGTGATAATGAATTATACATTACTAATATATTTTAAAGTACATTGTCATGAATTTCATAATTTCTTACTTATTAAATACACTGATACTATTGTATGTTTGTGTTGATTTTGTACAAACTAAATAACATTGTATAATTGACATAGGCTTCATTTAGTCAAATTGTTTGTCAGATGTCCAGTTATGAATATACCGTATTTGTTTGCACGTTAAATTTTGAGTAGTTAGTAGTTTTGAAAAATATTATAACACATTTCCTCTAACTGTTTAGTGGCAGGTATATGAGAAAAGTTGATATTTGAGTGGAAAGCAATTATTAATTACTGTTTGTAAAAGACAATTCAGATTTGTTAATTTTTAATTGGATTTTTAGCAATAAAATTTTTGTTTAAAAATAATTTTTTTTATAAATGTCTGCATTACTTTTAAAGTATTTTACGTTAGAGTTTAATAATTTGTGTATCAATATTCAAAACCATTAACCAACAATATTAACAACAAAACCATTAAAAGAGGAGGTATATTTCAACTGTTGATTTCGTAAACTGTTGATTATAAAAAGGTCCGTCAGTTAAAACTGACAAATTACATATCTGTTTCGGATATTGTATTAATACGTTTTAACCTTCTTGTAGAAACCCTATTTTTTAAAAATTATGTGTATTGATAATATTGATAATTTTATTTTGACTATAATTACTAAGTAGATAAATCGAATATTACACTTGCAAAGATTTTGTCATTTATTCTCTGACTTTACTTTAATAATCTATATTTTTGAAACTAAATTGTTGCCGTAGATTAGGTTTTTGTTACACTACTAACTAATTACAATCGTATCACATATATTGTCAATTTCAAACGCTCAAAACTAGTTTCAATAACGACTTTCCCATTTTTAGTGAGTTTTCCCTTGATGACACAAGTGCCATCCTTTTAACTTATGGGTTAGCGTAAAAGAGAGGGAGTTCCATAACGGGGTTTGGGAAGATTAATGTACCAAATCTGGGTTAAGTTTAACAATGTTTCATTATTTGGAAAAAATGTAATTTCAGTAGACGATTGACTGTCCGAGCTTTTCTCCTAAAAACAGAAACATATAATATTCAGTGTTTCTCGTGAATGAAAAATGTAGTTCTCAGAAACAATTTTGTTCACTTTGTAAAACCAAACAATCGATCGACCAGCCCTAGTTGGTAGTATCCTTTCACCATTATTATAAGCAGTTTTGGCTGTACCATTGACTGTACTTATATAGTCAATGGCTGTACTAACCTCTTGCAGCACGAGCTGCTCTTGAAAATTTTAGAGTTTTCAGTTTCTGTACACTAAAAACCCATTATTAGATCTACATATTAATGTGTATCCTGTTTGGTACACTTAAAATGTACAATTAATATTGTTCACACAATCTTTTACTATACATTCTTTAGAGAGAAACAATTATATAATTTTAGTATGGTTACATACACCCATAAGTTATACATGAACATGTTGAAATGTATTAAATAAACATTTTAAATTATTATATATATTAATATATTATTGCAAAAAAACATTTTTGTTTGTCTTACGTTTTATTTATATCAATAGAATTTTATAAAAAAATTGAAGTAGCCTTGCATTTTATGTTGTGAATAATATTAAAAAATAATAATAAGTTAAATAACATTTTATAATTCGATATATGATTATTATGTAAGAAATTTAAAGTAATAAGTAGTAACTATGCAAATTAACAAGAATTAAATTAATGAGGGAAATAGATTGTGTAAGAAGAATGACTATTAAAATATGTAATGTTTAAAAACTTTTTAATCAATGGCTTTAAGCCATAGTATTATTTTCTTTAAGTTCAACTGAAGTTCCACGAACTATGAATCGGAAAATCCTGGTTTTAAAGCTCTTTCCAGTTTGACCAATATATTGTTTATTGCAATCATCGCAATGTAGTTTATATACACCACATTTTGTAAATAATCTATGTTTTATCCACAAAGTATATGTCTCAGAAACTTGGTACATAACTTACATATTATTTGATGTTGGTAATATTATTGCAAGTAACCTTATAAATTTAAATTTGGTTTTAATTATTTGTGTGTGTGAATTAATTCTATACATTTCTAATAACATCATTGTTTTATTGTATGTTGTTAACGTATTATTATAAGAGAACTATAATGGTACATTAATTTTTATTATAATAGTTGTATTTCTTTGCAATAAATCAGTAACTGCGTTGAAAAAGTAAAGACGTAGATGTGACGCATCAGTTGAATAAATAAAGTTATAAAAGCTTTGCCGACAAAAATACCCTTCTAGATAGTGACCTACATAATAGAACTACAAATTCATCTGTAGATCTATTGTATAAACACGTTTTTCGGTGTTATTTTATCTTCTTTCAAATTCAATTGTACTCATTGTTGTTTCAAACGTTTTGTGCGTGTAAAAATATATAGTTTTAAGACGTCAAACAATGTATTTTGAAATTAAATAATATAAAGTTGTGGGAACTTAAATATTGAAAATTATTGTAGCTATCACATCAACAAATTTGCTTTTCTGAAATACTTTTAATTTATTATTAATTTTGTTTGTCACCATTCCTTCTACTGTTATAAACAATTTTAACGTTACAGCTTACTGTCGTTAGTAGTTACTTGATGTATTGTAAAATGACGTCCGTCTCGGCTATTCAGCCATTATCAAGTTATTGGAACATCCTCCGTTGTCATGGAACACTTAACAAAAACAGGTTCAAAAACATTTAAATAAATTATTCACAAAAATACATTTAATAAAACCATGTCCTGTGGTTTAAATTTATTATACATTCCTAGAACATACTATTGTTTTATTTTATGTAAAAACAATGGTTCATAAATAATAGGAGTTGTAATTAAAAAAGCTACCGATATAAATGTGTTTATGTTGTTAGGTATCTCTAATACTTCCACAGCCTTAAACATCCTACAAAATATGTGTTGCATAAACAAAATAAATAGTGTTATAAAGCTTTTTCTCAAGTAAAATTAACGATGCCATTAGGCATCTAAAATCCTATTAACAGCACACTTCAACTAAATTCAACACATTGTGTTAAGCTGACTATAGAAAATCAACTTAAATAAATATTTTGCTCCTGTTAGTCGATGTAATACTCGAAATTACTTTTAGGAAAATTTCATCTTCAGTTTTAACGTTGACTTATTTTATGTCTAAAGATGTATACATTATGCAAAAAATCTCGCCTTTATATACTTCCTGCAACTGCTGGTTACAATATCCTACAAGTTATCAAGACTTCACCCCATTTTATCTGTATTCATAGACGTACATAATGAATACGTGTTACGCGTGAATAAGTATATACATATACACGTACGCTATGCGTGTTACACATAGCATAGACATAGCTCTTATTTTGCATCGTCTGCTTATTTTCATCGTTTAATTCAATTTTGTTAAAACAAATAAAGTAAAATAAAACCAAACTAGTTACGAAATATTTGCACTGTAAGGTTTGTGTCTTAACGCAACTTTCCAATTAGCATATTTAGCAGCAGGTTTTGAGCGTATGTATATAGCAAATATACATGTACTGTAATTTATGGTGAAGCAATTGTTGTTCCCAATATTGTGCATTAATATAAGTTCACGCTAAAAACCCTTTTCCTTTTTGAATATTTAATTAAATACTTTGTTTATATAAACAATAGTGCCAAGAAACTAAATTTACTAGTACTGTAATATAATTGATTTTAACTAAACAGCCTAGAACAATAGCAATTAAAATTCTTTATTTATTCAAATTAATAAAGAATTGAACATGTGTAAGTGTAACTTAATGGAGGTAAATAATTATATTGTTTGTTGTTTTACTCTTTTAGATATTACAACATTACCAATTAGCATATTTGACAAATTGTTAACTTTACTACGTAGAAACTAAAAGCGAGAAATCAATAAAGCAAAAACTAAAATATTTCAATAAAAATGTGCTTGTTTTTTTTTAACGTATAATAACAGTAATCAAAACTTTTCAGGGTATACGAAAGTCTTGATCAGTTTAATTTATGAATATAACGATTTATTTTTGAGGAAGTAAATTAAACTTCTATTTGGAAGAAGAGTTGTTACTTTTTACGGACTGTTTTTACAGATCATGATGTTCTAATAACCAATGAAAATCTGAATTTAAATAAGTTCATTTATTACTTTCAAGTTAGCATAGAAAATAGGTCATAATTATTTATACAACTATCAAAACCACGTTACCTTCATACACGGGA
>JAGFPH010002054.1:117526-145653 GCA_018207615.1 Philaenus spumarius | reverse complement strand
TAAAGAACTTATAACCTTACACATACAAAAACAGTATCTAATATCAACAATAATAAACTTAGAAACCTTGATGTCTATCAGCTTTCAAATTACCAACATCATTGGAAATGATAAATAGTTATAAAATACATGTAATCTTAAATGATAAATATGCACATATAAGTATAGACACTTTTCTAGGGATGGGAAAAAATACCGGTTTTAACCGAAAAGTGTTTTTTGTGTGTTTTAATTATTTTATTTTTTTAAATATTCAATAACCGGGCAAACAAACCGACACTGTTATATCCTATTTTATGAGTCTACACATATTTTGTAAGATTGTCTTGCGTTGCAATAGTTCTGGACTAGTGAAATCGTGGAATGGATGCAATTACATCACTTTTGTTTGCCTATTTTTCTCAAGCCCACGTTTCTGTTTTAAATTCTATCAACTATCAAGATGGTATTACCACTATCTTTGAGTCATGTAGTATTTTCTCCAATCTGGCACAATCAATCTTAGTTTTAAATTATTTTAAAATGTATTATTTATACTTTTATTTTTGTAAAAGTATCGGTACAAATGTGTGTCTATACGTTAAATTGTGTTGTTATTAAGTCTTGTAGTAAACATAAATGTGAAAGAGCCTTTATAAATAGGTTGGACAATAATTATTTGAAATAAATGATATTATTTTTCATTGTCTTATAGTGTATTTCATTTGATTTTTTGTCTTGTATTTTTAGTTGTAAATTATTTTAAAATGCATTATTTGAATTTTTGTGAACGTATCAGTACAAATTTGTGTCTAATCGTTGAATTGTGTGGTTTTTTAAGCATTGTAGTAAAAATAAATGTTTATTTTTCCATTTCTTGTAAATAAAAAAAAATATGTCTACACGTTTTCATTTTCTTCTAAGAACCCGGTTATTTCAAAAACCGGTTTTTTGGAGTAATTATAACCGCTAGGTTAAACCGATTGTGAAAAAACCGGAAAAACCGATAACCGGTTATTTTTACAATAACCGCCATCCCTACATGTTTCACTTTATAAAAAATATTGTAAATTTTAATATTAATATTTAGTTAGTTCTTGGTTACACAATCTTAAATGTAACTAAAACTCATAACTGAAACAAATTCAAATACATATTTATAATTTTAATTTATGTTTACTATGATTTTAAGTTAAGAGTACTTACTTTACTTAGCTAACGTTGTACTTTACTTAGCTACCTTACATTAACGTTGTAAACGCCTACCCCGTCTATTACATACAAGACTTTTAGACAAACAATTAATAAGAATTTCAACCTAAAATAGCTTCAAGAGTATTAGGTTAGCAACATATTGCACA
Organism: Philaenus spumarius; assembly: GCA_018207615.1. Classification (NCBI taxonomy): domain Eukaryota; kingdom Metazoa; phylum Arthropoda; class Insecta; order Hemiptera; family Aphrophoridae; genus Philaenus; species Philaenus spumarius. The sequence continues at coordinate 144,313 of JAGFPH010002054.1, read as the reverse complement.
ACGTTCGTTTCGAAAAAAATGTGCCATTAAAGTCAAGTTAATATTTCTTTTAAAACTTATGTGAATAAAAACGAACAAAATTACAATAAAACATCTTCCCTCAGGTTTAAATTTATTAAAGTTACTAAGTATTAGAAACTTTGTCGACCATTTGGAATGTGTTTTCTTTAATGATTTTTATTTTCGTCATTAAATTGGTTTATCTCACACGTTTTTTTAATGTACAAGATTTCTTTAGTTAGAAACTTATTAACTACAAGCTATAACTAATTGACGAGTTCTACTTCGCCTTATTGTGTTTCCTTCTGCTGCAACAAGGGGACCTTTATAAGAAGTAATATCTTCTGGGATAAAGTCTAATATTTCCTCTACGCCGTCGTTAAATTTAATTGCCAATAAAGAACATTAAATCTTTCCTTAAACAACATCCATTCTAGTCGAACAATGATCGGAACAGAGCCAGTGTAAAAATAAATAAAGCTTAAATGATAAATTGTGAATAGCCTATCTGATAGAAACAATGTTATTGTAATTTGCAAAAAGAGAGTATCCATTACTTGCTGGCTAATGCACTGTTTTTATTAAAAGTTATAATATTGGTATATTACTAGAGAGGAGTGAATAATTAACTACAGAAATAAGAACTGTCTTTTTTCAAAAGGAACTTGGATGATAAAAACAAAATACGCAGTGGAACTTCTTAGACGTTACGAAAAAGAAACATTCAAATTTATTATTATATACCGACAATAATATGAGTTATTTAATTTGTTTTGAGGGTTTAAAATTTACAAATTAAGGTTCTATAACGATAATACATTTCGATACACTTCAATGTAATACAATGAACAATGTAATACAAATTCAATAGATTAGTAATTAATTATAATCTTATAATTAATTGATAACTTTTACAATTTCACAATTTGGAAATAATTTTTCTTAGAATATTAATAAAAGTATTTTCATTAATTGTTTTACAGGCATACAAAATTGAGGTTCTCTTTCTTAAGGTTATAAATATTTTCAGAAATATACCTGTATCTTAAATACCATAAAATAAATCATGCCTATATACTAAACAAATATAAATTTAAAAATAGTTTTGTAAGTTTAGAAATGTATATGCAGTTTTAAAGTATTTTATGTTCAAAATTCAGATTTCAATCTCAATACATCTTTTTGAGTTACAACTGTTCAGTTACAACTTGCTGTTCTTTTCTAATTGAGTTTTTATATTTGTTTTAGCTTTTCTGTTTTATTATTTACTACACAATATTTTTCATATATTTTGCAATAAGAGAAAACAATGTATTTAAAAAATCAAAAAGGAAGTTTTCAAAAAAAAAAAAACATTAAACAAATCTTATGTCATCCTTAGGCCTAATTTTATTTTACACAACATACTCGATGTTGTTAGCCAAATAAGTTTTGCAACAATCAATTTGTATTTACGTGTGCAGAAGTACCTTATTGTGTGTTTTCCACCACTAACTGTTTTATTTACAGAGGGGTATTATTCAATTAGTTCTCTACTATTCTCGAAAGTAATTCCTTGTTTGAAATTTCTGGAAGGAAATTAAATGACGTAAATACCGAAAAGCCATTAGGAGCTTTACGAGTTAGATAAGTTGGCAAGAGTTAATGTTTTGAGTAGATGATTTAATTACAAATAAATAGTATATGATTTTACAAGAATATAATCTATTTATATAAAAGCGAAATACCACTCACTCACTCATCACGATTTCTCAAAAACTACCGAACGGATTGAAATGAAATTCGGTATGTAGCTTCCTATAGGCCCATAGGTGCTTACTAAGAATGGGTTTGAAAAAAATTAGAAATTTTAGGGGGGGTTTGGGTTGATCAAAGTTATTAAATCACGATTTCTTTAAAACTACCGAACTGATTGGAATGAAATTTGTATGTAGCTTCCTCTAGGGCCATAAGTGTACAATAAAAAAGGGTTTTAAAATATTCGAAATTTTAGGGGGGTTTGGGGGGGTAAAAATGACTAAATCACGATTTCTAGAAAATTACCGAACAGATTGGAATGAAATTTGGTATGTAGCTTCCTATAGGCCCATAGGTGCTCACTAAGAAAGGGTATGAAAAATTTCGAAATTTTAGGAGGGGTTTGGGGGGATCAAATTTACTAAAATCATAATTTCAGATCTTTTATTATTATGACAATAGTGCTTTTATTATTTAAGATCTATATATATAAAAGCCAAATACCACTCACTGACTGAACACTTAAAAAGAATACAAATACGTTAAAAAGACTGAAAATACCAACAACCACGGGCAACGCCGTACGAGTCAGCTAGTCTGTACATATAATGAAGTCCTGACAGACTGACTGATATAATCTACGTAAAACCAAATCTTTATTATGATGTCTAGGAACCTTTCAGGGTACCTTCATACAACTATATAGAGGTATGTTGATTCAAAACATTGATTTTAAATGTGAAAACGGTAAAATGATCACTCCCAGTCCTATATTATGTTAAACAGCTGATCAGAATAGAAAGAATAGCAACAGAATAATTACGTGTGACCTATACTGAACCAACACATGATTGTTGAATACATTTACATTCATTACCATAGCAATGAACTTAGCCAATTTAGAATCAGTTAATTATTTTTCAGGTTAGGTTAACAAAATAAAAACACAAAAGACAAAATATATGGAAAATGCTTAGTGTATTTAAAACGTACGTTGTTTCATATTATAAATAAAACTGATAATTTGGATCAAAAGCTTAACACTATTTTAGGTAGAAGCAACACATATTTCTTGAAAGTATTTACATTTATATTTATTTACATTGATTTATATCAACCAACTTGGAAAATTTAGAATCAGTGTTTTATGTTAGGTAACAGCAAAGACAAAAAAAAATACTTATTCATCATAATCATAATTATTTCATAATTATTCAAACAACTATCACTATTAAAACTATTCTAACTTAATTCTTTACTATGTCTACATGACCATTTTGAAATACTACTTTCTCGTATTTAGGTCACATTTTAGTCATATTCTAAACTTGAAAAATGACTCCTACATATACAAATAAAAAATCTCAGTCCTAATCAATCGTCATTTCCGTGAGTCATTAGAGTATAAAATAATCTGTTTGCATTTGCTTCGCCGTGATTTTCCACTGGAGTTGAGGAACGGAGCGAGGATATCTCTTGGTAATTATAAAGGTATCATAGAGTTATCATAGTCTGTAAATTATAAAGAACCACTGAACTTATAACATAACAGTTAGGATAATTATTTTAAAAGATTTTTAAGAAGGTACAAATTAAGTTAATTAAATATTGATTGACGCGACAAACTATACCTCGGGAATTTTATCATACGACTACAAGTTCACAACAAGTAGCCATTAATTATTCGTGTCACCAATTACCCTGTTCTATTAATTTCCATTGGTTACAAAAACAGGCGAGTTGTCCTGTCACCTCACACGCGCTATACGCCTCCTAATTTGCTCCTGTCAGAAACATTGTTTAGAATATAATTAATTACCACATCAATAAAACAACAAATAAATGATTAACTAACTTCTGATTTTAAACAACATATAATATAAATGTTGGGTTGGAGTTGTACTTTAAAGAAATACAAGCTCTATGGTTATTGATTTTAAGTTTTAGGACTAGACAACGCTGACCAATTAATTTAGATATACAGATATTAAATGTTTACCTAATCTAAACAAACAAATATAAACAACGTTCAATTATTATCCCAATCATTGTGTGAACGGAGTGAGCATTTTTGTTGGCGTACTGATCAAGCAAAGGAATTATTTAATTCCTAGTAAAATAAATTTCTGTTTATATGAGATAACATTTTGCATTAGGAAAATGTACTGACGTAATTTATACATTTTAGAACATTTCACCAAACATTTTATGTTTCATCATTAAAATATAAACAGAAGATGTATTTATTCTCTGCACTTACAAAATAAAAATAAACAATTAGATTTCATTCTGGAAGTTAAAATACTATTATTATCATTTTTCTTACGATTTATTTTTATTTAAAAATACCGTGTATTTTATGTCTTCTCTACTAAAATGTGATAAGAAAATTGGTTTCTTTCCACCTACAAAGAAGTTTTGCTGTCGTTGGTAATTGTCAACTGGAATATTGTAATAAGTTATAAATTTGTTTAATGGTAAAGATCGACATAAATGTTTATTTTACATACGGTTAGTTGTTATGAGTAGGAACGTATAAAAACGATGTGAGTCTTTTTTTATTTTAAATTTCGTTTTTATGGTAGCCTCTATTTTAGTCTTAGCATAATTTAAACATAGTAACTTTTAAAAATAAAACTAATTTTATTTTGCTATTTTAGGTTAGATTAGTTTCCCTACTGGTTTAGGTTTATTGAGAATATCAATGGAGATTTGACATTTTGTACAGGAAATTATTAAAATTTAAACTTGAACTGGACTTATGAGAAATAACAGTATATAAATAAAAAAACCGAACATAGTTTCTCATAAAAAAACTTTTAATAATTCAAACGCGTTTCGATGACCAGGTCATCATCATCAGTGATGGTTACAAAATTATAACTAATTTGGTAACATGGTTCTTAACTATATATAGGCAGAGTGTTAGTAGGGGGGGGGGGGGGCGTCTAAACATTTAACGACCAATACCATTGGTTACGTTAAGCATACGTGTTTTGCTTTCAAAGCAGGCAGAAGTCTCCCATTTTCAAATCGTTGACATAAAAATAAGATTAATAAATTATTTCTATTGGTAAAATTAAAGACTTGATCTTAATTTGTATTATTTATACAGTATATTCATCGTTATTCATATAAATTTAAAATAAATATAATATGAGACATCTGCTCTTATTTACACAATTTAATAAAATTTCCAAAAATATATAAATGTTTAGATGTTTTATGTTACGAGTTATATATATCCAAAATTAAGTTTAAAGGATTCTCTAACTAACTGGTAAAGCATAATCTATTTCCAAACGATGTTTAGAAAGGTGAAAACAAATTAAAAGTTTCAGCAAAGTGCTAAACTTGGAGAAAAGCTCTGAAATTGTAAGCTTAGTGACAACTTAGGGAAACTATAAAAGTCAAAACAAAAACCACTGCTGAATATTGGGATGAAACTAACTTAAACCATCATCTTTAGTATGAAAATTTTCCAACATTTGTTCGGTTTTCTGCTCTTTAAAAGTAATGTAACAACTGAGCTAATATCGTGTGTAAGAAATATACTATAGAGGAATGTTCAATTAAGGTTGAAAGTTTAGTCTGGAATAAAATTTGTTTAACTAATAAAACTGATCCTAATGACACGAGAACTTGTCTCTAAGAGGCTTACTGTAATGAAACAACGCAAGGAGAACTGAGAACAAGATCTTATCTGTTACTGATACTGGTATTAAAATGTTAATTTTAAAATCAAAACTAGATAAAATCCTTTACTGCTATTTACTAATGCAAATAAAGTATGAAGCAATCAACCATATTCGATTACAATAATCATTTTAGTACATTACTGACAGGTAAATGAATTTTTGTGTACTTTTTCAAGAAACGTAAAAATGTGGTTCATAAGAACTACGTTTAGCTGTAATTAATTAAAACGTAAATTTAATAGTAAGTTGTATAAGCATAGTTAAAGCAAAGATTACACGTATAATAAATATTTATGTCTCAGAGTTTCTACTGATTATTGAGTTCAAAACACAAAGTTATTGTTCATAGGCAAGACAGCCTTATAAATCTCACTTAAATTTGTAATTTGTAAAATATGAAAGTACTCCTGCATATTATTCTAAATGTCATGACATGTGATTTCAAGACTTAAAATGTGATAATCAACGTTATGAACCTTTGATTACGTATTTAGAATTGAAAATATATATTTAGTAAGGAAATAAAATTTATTACGGCCTTGTACTTGAATGCATTTTTACTGACTGCTTACTGTTTACATCTATCTTTAATGCACAAACAAAGTTTTTACTTTACAAGACATTGTAATTTATTTACTCTCAACTGGGATATATATTAGAAACATTACTTCTGGTTGCTTTGAAGTATATAAAACTAAAAACTTTCTCAGACATATCATTCGAGGAGAATTCTGAGAATGTCATCGTTGATATATCTCTAAGTTAACACAACAAGAGTTTTTGAAGTTAACGTGTTTCCCTTTGTAGTGGTTAAGAGCCATACAACTTGCAGCTTAGTGTTTTATCCATGTATCCTTAATTAAATCCATTAGCAATTAAATAAAACATCTGGTGTAGTTCTTTTTATCATATGCTGTATTAATTAAATTCTACATACATACATTTCATACGCACTTTTCTAGCCTCACAAATAGTTACACAAATATTTCATGGTTTTCTCAATTTTTTCTACTGTATCAGTAATGGAAATTCCACCGAAAAAGACCTAGAAATTTTAAAGTTTTTTATTTTGTATAAAAGAGCGGTTAAATCCTGAATTTGTATTAATTTGTTGAAAATTGTATTTATAACTCCATCTAGACTGCAATTTGTTTGTTTTCAAGTTTTCGTTTGCCTTAATTTATTTTCTTACAGTTATGCTCATGCACGTTTTAGACAGTAGGCATATTTAAATTTGTGAAGTACACAATTACTTCTAAAATATAAATACTTGGAAAAATCATATTATCAGTTTCTTTAAAGATATTGAAGGATTGTTTGTTTTTTATTAGTTCAAAACAAACTTATAGTTTACTTTTAACTCGTGTTTACATAACAAAAGTAATACTGTTTTTAATACTTAGCTTGGAAACAGAACTTAGTTTAGTGCAAAGATAAAACCATAATAAAACACATTTCATATATTTTAACTTTTATGTTAACAGATAAAAATCACGCAGTATTTTTTTATTAAATGTTTTACCAGTTTTGATTCTTTTGTTTTGATCGTCAATTGCTTGGAATAGTTTGGCCAAGATGTTTTCTTTGTTTACTTACTTTTGGTTTATACAGTGCTTATTGTTATGTTGTGTTCTGATCATAAAACATACAGATGAAAATAAAGTTGGAAACTAGATATGAGAAATTGTCTTTAGTAAAATTTTGTTACATTTATTCGGCGTTGATTTATACTCTGTTAATGGATCTCTCAATGCATCCTAACAGAACAGATAATTGTGTAAATGGAGGCTAAGTACATTGTTTAAAGCTAAAGTCACAGCAATGTCGTTTTCTGAAATTATACTTATACATTTTTATGTAAAGAAAAATACATTTTTTATTTGTATTAAAATGCGACCAACCACTTTACCTCCTTTAAATTCCAGTTTTAATAAACCAATAATACAAATAAAATACGTTGGCTCTTGCTGATCTCTGCAGGATGCCTTCTTTATGTTCTTAATACCCCGATAAAACACCACTAAACCATTTCAGGATCAGACTCTTAAATTATTCTAATGAATGTGTTTTCTGTTGGTAACAGATTGATTGTATCGCGATTGGCCGAAACCTCGTTTCTTGCGGCTTTCCATCGTAAAGTTGTAGCATTTAATGAAACCTAAGCGTGTAGATTTTACGTTAGACCATCCCTTGCTCATTTGTTTGATAACATCATTCTTTAAATAAAACTATTCGTTCTATGGCTAGAATTTATAATATTAGTCTTACATGAAAACAATAGTGCATCAAACTATGCCTATAATGGCTGCGTTATAGCTTTTTACCAATCCAATATCAAAGAAAATAACATTTCGTCTAGACTAAAATTAACTTTTCGGATAGTTATTTTACTTTTGAAGCAACAGTAACCCCAGGGTAAACATAACCAGGAAAACTCTAATTTACAAAACTATTATTTCAAAGAGTTATGGATGGAACGACTGAGTTTATCTCCTATAGTAACTATTTTATACTTTTCGTGTGGTTTTCTAGAAAATTTTAATGTTTACGACTTTTAATATTAGTCTTAACCATATTATGCAAAGTTTTGGACGACTTCTCTTTGTTTCTGTCATTAGTAATGGTGAAATATTTTCGGTTATCTGGGGTAACCCCAGATAATCATTCTTAATCATTTATTAAGAAGGCATTACACCGATTTTGGTATTAAACTAACAGAGTTTTCTAACAAAAGTTGAAGCAGATGTTGGGGTTAAATACTCTTTTGAGAAATTAATCTCTGAAAGGGCCTTAAGCCATGTCGTGTCGATGTAAATATCACTTCAAATTATGTATGCAGTCTCTCAAATTAAATAATGGCAATCTCTGCCTTTTATTTTTTAAATTAACTAAGTTTACTGGTTGTAGTTGATTACTCTTATATTAATTATCTTCAATTTAACTACCGTTACTTCACTAAAAAACGCTAAACTCTTTAGTAGTTTTATTTGATTCCTTGGCTTTTTGCACTCAGTTCTGATTTCAATTAATTAATAATGCTATGATCGAACTGAGTATTAATTTATCAACGGTCGTGTAAAGAATTTTAATTTTCAATAGCCAGGTAACACAGAAAGTGCAGTCTTTCTCAACCCCGTTTCATCTTGCATACTACTCAAATACTTTTGCTGGTCTAAGAAGAGATCACACTAGTTATATACCCGTGCATTATGTTTATAAAAATCCTTATAGGCCTACTGCTCTACAGTCACTTCTGTACATTGTCTTTGAAACCAAACATTACATGATCCTAAACACTGGAAACATTACTACCTAACGTCTAGATTTCTTCAACGATTCTTCACAATAATTTATTTTTATTATGTACTTATTTCAATGTGCATATTGGAATCTTCCAAAAGAAGTATCGATACTACTTTGCAATAATGATAGACTAAATAATGTCAAAATATTCGTAACATTTTAATCAATATGCTATTTGATCTCAGAAGATTTAGAGCTTAGTCAAATAGTAAGACTGTCAATTTATTATAAGATTATTATGGTTAGTCCTAAAGTAGATAACGTCAAAACATGTAGACTTTTGATTTATTACTTATTGTCTCAAAACAAGTAATTGCGAATTTATAGAAGCACATAAATATAAATGAGTAGAGAATTGCACTACAGTGTTGCTCTTTAATAAACATTTATGTACAACAAACATTTAAATCAGTCAACTTTTTCATTATGAAAGTTGCAGCGAAACATAGAAAAACTGCTATCACTATATACTGTATAAGTATATACAGTAGATATCTAATATACATAAAATTAATGTAATGTAAAAAAAGCTGCTGACCCAAGTAGCCAGACTTGTAAACTCCTGTGATTATTACAGGCTTGATAATTAAAAACTTACATCCTAATTTGTGTTTTTTATTTCATTACAAGAATTGAAAATATACTATGGATAGTCAGTAATTTTTTATACACAACTTATGGAAAATTTCCGAGTAAGCGATTTCAAAAATATTTCTTCTTTGCAAAGTAATTTCTTTCAAATCCTTTTTAATATTAAATTTGTATAGTTCACGTCATTTAATTTTTATTTGCACTTATAGTATTCATATGTATTTAGTATCATACAATTAATGTAGTTAAGGTTTTGCAGTGTAATTGTTCTTATAAATTTTGATAATTTTTAAACAGAACACAACCTATGTTTTAAAATAGTTTATCATTTATATGTATAAAATAAAAAAAAATAAAAGCCTTTACACTATCAATAAGACCTTCTTGTATTATTATGTTTTGACAACTATAGCAGCGTCACATTTAAAAAATAATAATTTAGCAACAATTTCCAGTAATTAAAACTCATCAACTATCAATTTAAAATTTGTTTCTAAAGCACAAAACACAAAACATAATATATCGCTTATTGAAACAACTCTTGTTTGTATTTGTCCTTTGATTTGCAACAGCCTCACTTTCATTTCTGAGGTTATTATCAATGATTTGCTACCGTTTGCATTTTCTATATACGAAATATTCGGTCCACTGAATCTAATGCATCTTTGTCAAATCTGCGTTCGACACAACCATAACTCAATTTTCCTTGTATATATTCCATCTGTATACATGAACATGTGCATATTCATATACAGGTATTAATAATCCTATCTTTTACGTATTGAGCAAAGTCTTTTAATAGTTCAATATAATTGGTAGGGTTAGGTAAAATAAGTCATTTACATGCTCAGATTTTAATTTTTTTCTGTCTGGACAATGTGAATTTAATTTGCATTCATTAATACAAAACGTTTGTATTTCCTACTACTTTAATGTAGCATACGTAAGTAGTGAAATAGTATTATTTTTTTTATAATTTTGAGCTTTACGTATAACAATCTAAATTCTGTGTTTTTAATACTAATTACAATTTTCTTTTAGTTTTGTTGTCTTCGTTCCCTAATTTTTGGCATACATTTATTAATCTAGACAGTTTGTATGGACTTAAAGTTCCAAGTTTCTATTGTGACTCATTAGACCAATTATTCGTATATGAGAAATTGTCTACTTTTCTTGGTACTTAAGAATTATTTTAATTAGGTACGACATGCACAATTTCCTTTTTATAAACTCAAAACTTATAATGCAGTTTGATTGAAACTATTGTGTTATCAGATACTGTAGTATACATTATCAACATTCAAGGCTCTGGCATTTCTTCAACATCAGTTTGTAATGTTGAGTATTTATTTATATGTGATTCAAAATATAAAAGAAAATTCCAAAAATATTCAGTTGGAATTAAATGACTAGTTTGTAAAACTCCTCTATGTGATTACATGGAGTCTTTTCTAAAACGATATTGTATTATCCAGAGATAAATATTAATTCATGTTTACTATTAACGTAAAACTCAAATATTTACTTTGGTTTTAGTTTTGGAATATGGAAAGTAGGGACACAGGTATACAAAATATTAAGAAATTGATGTATAACCTTTATAAATAAATCTGTTAAGATTATCTTTTCAAATGATATTATGGTGAAGTTACATACAAATATAGTATGTTCACTTGAATTGTTTAACTATTAGGGTTGCAATACAAATGACTTGAAGATATATTGTGAGACCGGAATTACACCAAGCTAAAGTGGAAGCGTTCATGTACACCGGATCTCAACTTACAAGAAGCACTTACTTTGTGTTCCAGAACATTGTTTTACATTCATCTACCTAACAATGGTCTAGTAAACAAAATTACAATAAAAAAGGATAGAAACATTTGCTTATATTACATTCTGAAAACCTACTTTTAGAAAATTGTAATAATTTCCGTTTGTAATTCAGATGTAAATGTAAGCCTACTATTTTTAATATCCAATCAGTATAATATATCGTTAAAAGTTCATCATAATTAATTTAATTAGTATAATTTTAGTAATTTAAAATGAACTCATTCATCTGTTTTTACTTTTACAGTCAAAAAGGATAGTAGCCCTTGTCTTATATTACATTCTGAAAACCTATTTTTAGAAAACTTTATAAATTTTCGTTTGTAATTTATTTGTAAATGTAAGCCTACTATTTTTAGTATCCAAATAGTATAATATGTCGTTAAAACTTTATCATAATTTGCTTAATTACTGTAATGTTATTAATCTAAAATGTACTCATTAATTTGTTTTTACTTTTAATTATTATTCTAATAAGTAAAAACTAATAAATATAATAATAATTAATTATAAATAGAAATCTTTACCCTTCAGACAAACCGTTTTGTTTTTCAAAACGTTTTATAAAACCAAATAGTAAATCCCATAACTGTGAAGTTTTATATTTTTATTTATTACTCATACTCACAAAAGCCGTACAAATTTATAAAAACAATTAAGTTTTACAATTCTAAAGTATTATTATTATTATATATGGATTTTATATATGCGATTTACAATGGATATGAATAAATCAATATCATTTTGAACATTTTATTGAATAATTTTCAGACAAGATTAAATCAATCTGCAGTATTTTATTTTGTAATAAACTGTAACAAAATAATTCCAGTTCTCGATAGTCCTGACTTTAATATTAATTTGCCCATATAATTTACATCCTCCCTAGAATTTAAATTTGTTACTTATCTTAAATCGAGTAGTTAATGTAATTCGCCTAACCAATAGGCTTTCTTAACAAAAAATTTGTCTTCTTCAAATTATTTGTAAAATCGAATATGGGTTCATTGAGTTCTTAGAATTGACACTAAACTCCTATGTAACATTGTAAGCTGAAGACATTGGATGGATGTGTGGTTATGAAAAGTTAATTGCAAGCTTTGATAACCTGTTGGTGATTGTTGTCTTATTACAAACTATTTGCCATAAAAATTTAACTAATGTTTGCACATCAAAATTTGGAAAATAAAACTTTCCCTTGTCGTACAGTAACTTTACTATGTTACTTTCATGAAATAAAGTTTAATGATATATTAAACTGGTCAGTGAGCCCTGGTATTGCATTTATTCTGTAACTATTTCAACAGGAACTTTAATTGTCAATCATTTTGATAGAATACTTGATAAAACCAATGATTGTTTAAGTAATACAGATTTAAATGGTATGTGTAAGTATTACATATGAACAAATGAGATTGTTTAAATTACATAATAAAAGCAGACTTTTGTTAATTATATTTTTATTAACATAACCAGGACGTTTATGTACATAAGTATTTATTTATTATTATTATTTTTATAGATATTTTGAAAATTTAATTTGAAGCTGATTTCGTAAGCATTAAAGACGAAACTATATCTGGTTAATGGATATGTGTGGTCCTATTGAAGTTAGATTCCTCTGTTATCAGAAAATATGACAAGTGGAAAAATACTTTCTTTAAAATATATTAAATTTACAGAAATAAAAGAAAAATTCAAAAATAAATAATCCAAATATAATTATATGCCGTTAAACCATATTTAGGCTAGTTAAACCACTTGTTTAACAGTTTGTTAATTTTCCGTTCATTCTGTCCAGACATGTTTCTATGAAGCGGGTCAATGGTATTGATTTGTTTGCTTGTCACATGTCTTTGTTTTATTTGTCAGTTATTTTCTGGACGCAAATAGTTTAAGTCTGAGAACACTGACGTCTAACCCATTAGTTTATTATTTATATAAGTTGAAATATAAGACATCAATTTCTCATATTATTTTTGACCACATTGTTATGTTAATTTGTTATGTCAAAATAAAGTATAAAAATAATATAAATCTAACAATCGTTAAATTAATTAATCATCATTATCTAACAAGTTAAAAAATGGAATAAACTGTTGTATATATAACAGTTATATATATATATATAATATTAGTTATTATATATATAATATATAGCATTCTGAATGGTTTTTACTTTTATATTTTAAACATTATTTTACAAATATAACTAAAATGTACATATTTTGAAAATTCATGAAAATTTTTAATAATATATATATATTAAATAAAAATATATATAGCATAACAAACGTTTAACGTTCATAAATCTATGTTTCAATAAATAAACATACCATTGTTTATTGGCCTACTATACCCAAGGGTCATATGAATAACTGACAATACAATTGAATGGCTCTTATTGAAATATTGTGTGCATTTATTGTTTTTACCAATAACTTGGTCATTGTTTTTTTTTCAATAAAATACCTTAAACGATGAAATTGTAAACTTTATTATACACTAATAATTTCGACATGGCTGATACAAAACATATTGACTATTAATTTTAGATGGCAACTAATTAATACATGTTTAAAAAAGTGAAATCCTTTAAATAGGAATCTAAGTTAGTATGAAAGTGATTGTGGAATTATTAAACTTAATGATATTAACTTAAAATAGTAAGGTTAAAATATGTAACATCAAAATAATTTCTGTTTCACTCCAAATAAATGTTTATACTTTTAATTTGCAGTTGCTATAATGTTAAGTAACTAGAAGTAATAAATTATTTTATGTTATTAATAGATTAATTAAGTATGAAAAATGGGCACTTAAAGTATAGGTTTTAAAATAGTCATTGGATTGAAACTCATGAATAAAACTACGTAAATTATTAACTTCAACCCCACCTAGTTGAGATTAACTACAAAATGTAGTAAAGTACAAAATGCACAGTACTTTAAATAATTTAACCAAATAGTTTCCAATAGAAGAAAAAAATACATTTGTGCAAAGAAAATATACTTATCGTTTTCCAATTAAATTACCAGTCTTTTAATATAGTAACAAATGCAGATAGTTATTTTGCATAGTAAAATTACATTCATTCTACCTTTATTATATGAAAACTCTGGTTTATTCAAGAATAGAGAAGCAACTACATCTGGCTAATTAGGATACAATACTATTTAAAATGTCATTACCTTCGATAATTTAGATACAAACTTGTTATTTTAAAATACTAAACAAACAAAAAATAATCCATGATTGTTTATAGTGAGATAGTGATTTTTTTAAATCGTGTGTTTTGTATTGATTTTATAAACGGAACTATTTTGTTGTTGTAAATATTATAATAAAAAGACAAGTATTATATTACTACCAACTACAAAAACGTTTTTTTAATTGTAAATAAAATAGAAGTATTAGTTCTATTTCATTTAAATTACAAAAAAAAAATATATGTATAACGATTTTGTAGCTGGTTGTGGATACAATATTTTTCTTAACTGTTCATTTACAAATGCACACTCACACACATCCTCACACATTATTGTAACCAATCATTATATTCAATAAAGCTATTTAGCCTTAGGAAGTGTAGCATTATTAAAAAGTTTTATTACATTTTTAGATTATATTTTTTCTTGTTGTTGTAGTTCATTTAATTTTTTATTATGTTAACGAATTAATCAAACAACATACACTCGCTTTCATAGGATTTGATTACAAAAAGGCTCAACATTGGTGACGATAAATAATACAAACCATTCAACGATATGAAAACATTCAAGTTGATAAATATGGCATCTCGATCCTCGATCTCGAATCCTCACGGAAGGATCAAGCTTTTCGGTCCATTCGGGTTTTGGCGCTATTTCGATTGGCGTCTAGAGATCGTTGGGACCACGAGAGGAAGTTTTGTGTGGAGCAGCTGATGGTAGAGGAAGGGGCAAAGTGAATGAAACGGTAGTTGAGGCAGGTGCTGGTTTAATCAACCCCGTCCATATTTTAATTTAAACGCAAGTAATTTATTGGCTAATTAGACATGAAGTGGCTTCAGATTCAGGCCTGAAGAAGCCACATCTGCCCTTCTGTTACTTCTGTCTTGAATACAAACTTTGCCACAGATGTTCCAACTTTGTCATAAACAGCAAAGCGTTTGGTGAATTGTGCCCACAATCTGTTTGTTTAGGAATGTTTTGCATATTTGGTTTGTTTGTGTCTTAGCCACTTTACACGGGATTTGTAACTGAATTATTCTGATAAAAAAAAATCAGAAACAAATCTTGCGAATGTATTTACATTACCTATACTCAGTTGTCCGATATTATCAGTGGGAGTTTATTTCAATTATAATAACAATACAAGACTGACTAATACACATAAAAGTAAATAATATTTAAATTAAAACAAATACAAAATTTACATTTTAAGAAATTATAAATACAAGGCATATTTAGAAATTGATAATTTATGCAGACAGTTCTCCAATTTCATTTTCCTAATTAGCTTTTATGTTAAATTCTAAATTGTTTTGTATTTGGTTTAAAGTCCATTCCAAAAAAATTAACACAGTAGTTTTTTTTTAACTTTCAATTTTATTTCTTAGACTACAAATAATGCAAAGCTTAACTGAAGTCATACGAGTACACGATAAAAAACTTAACAATTTTAACATTGTTTCTATTTGTTTTAAAATAAGAATTATTTGAATTGTTTAAAACAAATCAGAAACCCGATAGAAATAGTTACGAAGTTAGTATTTTATAAACTTAGTAAGGTAGTTGGATGTTTTAAATAACAAGAAAAGAATTGCTAAAACTTAAATAGGTACGAATAATTTGTAAAGTCAGGCAATCGTACAACAATTCATTTATTCATTGTAAAAAATATTTTGTTACAAAGTCTAATTAGTTTTGTAATAAGGCTTTGTGCTACGAGGACTCTTAATGTGCAGAACAGCTCTAAGCAATAATACATTTCATGCCAAGCGTCACTATAGTTAAGTTAGAGTTTTGTAGAGATCATAGTTTGATGCGTTTGATTCATGAGACAGAAATTACTGATTTGTGTTGAAAATTAATTTAGAATCGTTTTAAACTCTGCTTTTATAATAGCACATTTTGCTAAATTATTGTTTAGTGTTTAGCGAAACTGTTACAGTACAGATTTCATGCCAAGCTAATTGTTGGGCAAATTCCCCTGATATAAAAGTTTGTTTTGGTTATACATTACAATTTTAATGCAAATAATACAAATAACTCAACTCTTATAAACATTTGAATAAATATAAATTTTATAGCTAGTCAATTTTTACAACTATCCAGTTATTTAACTATCTAAATGTTATGGTTACTATTATTCGAAAACCTAATTTTAAACATGCATTCAAATAAAACACAACCCAACTTAACTGTTAACTGTTGTTGAACATTAAATATCAATGTATTACAATATATGTTCTGTGGGTCTCCAGATAGAAATAATGCAGAAAGTAAATGCGGAATTCAATAAAAGTTAACTGTGTGTAATTCTAAACTTTCTTTAATTACATTTCCCATGTTCTAGTATTTTAAACTGATACTTATGGATTGACAGCAGGAGCACACTCAGCTGTCTGTCCTTTTGTCCTAGGTAAAGTATTTTCTTGTGAAGACTTAATTGTTTTCTAATCGACCGCAAGGGATATCCTTTGGGAAATACTCAATCCTCAGCATTTCTTTAATTAGCTTTAAGCGCAAAGTTCTTAAGGAAATATCGCCTGAAGGTAAATAAGCTTCGATGTTTCAATTACAGAGTAATATTGTCCCCTTGCACAGATCGATATCTTATTCCATGTTGTTTCTGTATCATTTGCCTCGCCTCTGCATTATACAAATTGCATCGCCCTGGGCTTCCGAAGAAACGGAAAGGGAAAGAAGTCACGAACACAGGCATTTTAGACTGATGTTATTTAAAGTACATTGAATTAAGAATATTGATTTTAACTCAACTGATACTTAAAAACAAATTTAGAAAGTCTGAATTTAATCTTGTTTATTAGTTTTGTTTGTCCATTTTTTAATTATTTTTTGTTATTATAGGGTAGCCATTTTCTACAGGATATAATATTATATTAGCTCACACACTCCATAGAGATATTTACATATTGGCAATATTTGGGTAATATGACTTAAAAGTTTTTCATATTTTTTAAATGGATATTATTTTACTCCACTACCTCATGTTATGGTGGATGATAAATGTATTATACAATCATTCTTAACTGAAAAGTAAATTATCATTTAGTATAACATAATTTGTACATGAATTACTAAATAATAGTCCTTATTTACGTTGTTATGTATGCTTCAAAATAACTTATTAACTTTCTATTTATTACACCTTTTGTTTTTGTAATAAATTATTTTATTTTCTGCCATGAACTAACTAACGCAGTATACAATTACCACTTTACTATACTCTGGATACTGCATTTATTACACTACTATGGCACTACTTTATCTAGTCAAATTATAGCGTTCATGTATCACAGTTTGCATCGTGCGTCTAACAGTCCATTACTCGTAATACTGCAGTAGAAAACTATATACAATTCACTTAGGATATCTCATAAGTATTGTGTATTAAAATTTATTTGGAGGTCCATTTTAACTTCTTAAAAGGAAATTTGATTAGAAAACCAAATGTATGAGACTAAACATTATATTATTTGTGTTTAAAGCATTTATATTTATGTTTAAACAATAAAGAAATTCGGTGGCCCTTCGTGTTTATCTTTTACAATTTTGTAATTGTTTTCTTTTAACTACTTATTTTTAACGTTTTAAATTCTTTTGGGCCTATGAAGTTTCCTCATGTCTTGAATTTTAAGTTTAAAAAGTAGCAATGCTTTCTAGCTTTCAGAAATACTTCTATTGCACAGTTACATAATCGACCAACAAACATAAATAATAATAGTAATAGAAAACAAAATATTTGTAATCGTAAAAGATCTTATTTTATTTTAACACAAACATTACAAAGGACTGACAAAATGCATTACCAATTTAATACGTAAGTTATAATACCTAGATGTATATTATTTTCATACATTAAATAAAATAAAATAAATGCCTTAAAAAGTGCTAAAATGTTCGCAGTATTAAATCTTTATTTTAACATAATTTATTAAGACATAAATAACACAATATTTGTAATATTATTGTAATAAAATAAATCATTAATTTAATTTATCTTTACCTGTTGTAACATAATGTTATATCCAAGAAGAAAGTACAAAGCTGGCACTGTAGTAACTTTAGAAGATGAAAAAAAAACAAATCAAAACTTTTATCAAAGTGCTAAACTTTGAAGAAAAGTTTTAAAATTGGAAGTTTTTGTTAAGAGTATATTGGGTGAGTTAATACGGCTTCAATGTTGTACACAGCGATAAAAACTAACTTCAATTAGTGTAAACCTTTTTGTGTGGTTATTTTCCAATATTTTATAGTCCAGTCATCAGACGTTTTCGCGTTCAATTTTGAGAATCAACAGAGATTTTCTTGAAAATTGGGATTTAGGTAGCATTTATAACCGCCTTCAAAATCTACCCTGTGCCGAAGTGGGCTTTTACCCTAGGGGTATAATCAACCCCTTCTAGGGGCTGAAACATTTTTTAATAAAAATTAACTGAGAGATCGATAGATTGACCAATCAATTCTAAGCAAATTTTGATCTATAAAGTTATAAAGTTGATACTTTCCGAATTATTAAGGATTGAAACTGCGCATTTTTCATTGAAAACGCATGTTTTTTAACAGTTTTCACGAATAACTTAATTTTATCAAAAAAATCACTCGGAAAAAATTTTTAGCTAATATAAAAACAAAGAGATTCGATTTTTAATGTCTGTATGTCCGGACTAACCTCCGAAATGGCTGAACCAATTTCGATGAAACTTTCATTACATGTGGAGGAATTTTCAGAGGCTAATCAAGACTATATTTTATCCAAAAATTATTTGATATTTAAAATTTAAAAAATTTTAAATATGGAAAAAATAGGGATTTAGCGAACGGACCTAAAATTTAAATAACTGATTTGAATAAAAAATTTCACACAATTTTATTTTATGCCTATATTGAACCAAAACTAATTTCTTGAAAGTATTTACATGTGATACCATAGAAATTTTGATTCAGGTAATAATAAAATTATTCTTTACAACTAACAGTTTTTTTTTAGGTTAGGTAAAAGAAAACATAAACAAAAATCAACGGAAATCCCTCTACGCTATTATATTTTTGACATCTGGTGGTAGATGTTATAAAATTGTTTCCTTTAATCGACTTAATCAAAGTTTGTTTAAAACGTACACTATCGATTATTTAAAAATTAAGGGTGAAATTACAACGCACACTGAAATTCCAATTATTGGAGTTGGTGCGAGTATACTTCGATATCTGTCTTACATTAGTATAGATCACAGCTACCCTCATAACCATACTCCAATCCAAGAATCTCTGCCCTAATTAATTGTAATTTAAATGAAAATGATTAGAGGATACAATAATATTTGTATTTGCTTCGCCACAAGTTACTGTGGGGGATGGTGAGTGAAGCGAGCAGGGTGTGGAGAATTCTAGTGTTTAATTTAATAAAGCTAGTAGAGAAGTTGTATACAATATATTAAATATCTACCATTATTTGACAGTAATTGTGTTATAGAGTTAGTAGTCAGACTAAAGAGACTAAGTAATAAATGTCACATAAATAGATTACCCAACTAGACAGTTTAAAGGTAAAAAATATCAACTTTTATTGCTTATAAAATGTGATAAACATTGTCACAAATAGTATAACATATTTAGAAGGCAACTATATACTTTATAATATTATAATAGCTTCACATTCCATTCTTAGCCCGGTCAATAAAGGCCGAAAATCGCCATTTGTCGCAACAAATTAGGGGAAAGCTGAATTTTGTATATGTGATAGACCTTTATGAGACATGTATTTTCTCAAAAGTCCCCGTCTCCTCTCCTTGTGCTTCCCCCTCCACCCCCACCCCCTTGAAGTTTACAAATTCAGAGCTTCACAAGATTGCTTACAAGTTCATTATTACTCATCGTAGTGAATTAATGTTTTGTACATATGTTCCTTGATTCATATTAAACATATTTTGTTCTTATACATTTTTCGATAAAGTTAATATTAAAGGACCTATTAAACAACAAACACCAAAAAAAAAAAAAAAAGATTTCTCAAGGCATATAAATTTACTTTATTAACTATATTTTTTAAATTATTTAAAATACACAAAAATGTTTCAAATAAAACTTGTAGTATGTATCTTTAGCCTTAATATGATATGGATAATTACTTGTTTAAATTTATTGCTTGCTCTTGGGACGTCGTCAAAGAGAGCGCTTGCACGCCGCTCCAGTGGTCAGACGCAGGTTTTTTAACCGCTTAGCATGGATATATTATGTACAATGGATGTTGCAATATAATTTTAGAAAAAGTATGAGCATAAATACTGTTTGTATATAATGTATTGTAAGTTTAGGTTTAGATTGTGAGTATATAAGGCAAGTTTTTTTATTACATTTATATATATAATTTATTGGTTATCCCTCTAATTAAAATAATTTCAATAACAAATGTATTGGAAGTTTAATACTTGTATTTTAGCTATTTATAGTTTCGTTTTTACTTAGTATCCTTTTTCAAAAACAAAACACCTTGAATAAGTGAACACACAAATTTTATTTCGAATACCAGTTTTGGTTCGGGGGGTTAACCCTACTCTATTGAATGATTGGCTTTCCATATGGAACCGTCGGTTCCGGATTGGCTTAAACCGGCAAAATATTTGATTTCCATGTGCAAAAGAAAAGGATTAAAAAACATATGTTACATGGCAGCATCAGGACCTCCCACCGACCCCATATATGTACAAGTCTTAAGTAGGCTCAGGTACAAATAAGTAGGCTATTTATGTTACACTATAGCGAGATTCTAAATAATAACATTATTCGCAATATTTATTTTCATCTTTATATGGATTTTGGATTAATATTAATATTTACAACTTGCAAATCAGTGTAATAACAAATTAAGTGATAATTTCCACTGCATGTTGATTACCGTATTTTCACACTGTAGGGCAACTTCCTTATGCAAAGTCATTCATATATAACACGTAGAACTTCGACAGTCTCGGAAGCTGAGAGACGATTCCGACATACAAAAGTTTATTTCATGACTAACTCAACACTACCCGTTTACAAAGCTATCAGGAGAGTTAGTGTCTTTAGGCTCAGGTGTCATTTCAGACGAAAAAGTAAATTGTGACAATGCATATGAAATTTTGAAACAGGATATGGAAAAAATGAATGGAAAGAAATTTGGAGAATTGAAGTAAAAAAAAAGATATGGACATGACCCAAGCAAGTCACAAGTCCGTAGCTATTCGAACTAACGAAGTTGCGGTAAACCCTTAACAACTCTTCAACCGGATCTTATGTTTCTGTGACAGCATAAGTAAGTTGAAGTTTTATTTTGGATACGAGTTAGTTTCACAGCCAACTATTCTTCTTTGTTTGATAAAGTCCCAAAATCGTATTTCCTAAAAGTATTTACTGAGCGTATCGCCAATGAATTACCTGAGGGGGTGATGTCAGCATAGACATTAAATGGAGGCTTCCTTTTACATTGTGTTTCTTGGCCAAAAGAAGGAACTTGTGAAGACATAATCCAGAATTATTGCTCCCATGTTATTAATAGATAAGGAAAAATTAGTATTTGATGTATATCCTAAAGAATCCACAAAAAAGGTAGAGAAACAGGTAAGAAACAAAACCTCATCAAGTGGCATATACTTTGATAGAAACACTAAGTGCATTACAAAACAAGAGGAATTTCTTTCAAACAAGAGCAACAAAAAACAAATTATTATTGAACAGCTAAACAGATTGTCGAAAGCAATTGTAGTGGGGTCAGATTCATATCTGTCAGTGTTACTTGTGACCATTGCACCACAGGATAAACCAATAATCTTTGAAAAGGTAGTTTGTGGTAAAACATCAACAGTTGTATACTACAACGTAAATCAACTTATTGATTAACACAGCAGTATCTGGCAACATCTTTTATTTGCTTATACAGTTACTGGATGTGACACAACTTCTTCTTTCAATGGCTTGGGGAAAACAAAATCTGTCGATATTATCAAGATAAATATCTAAGCCAGAATAATTTAGGCAGAGACTTTATTTAATGCAAATACGTTTCGCGATGAATTATTGGACAAGGGAGAAAAGTTCACTCTAAATTAGTACGGGATTAGCAAGTATTCAAATTTGAATGAAGGCCGTTATTTTAAGTTCACTTCTATTACCAGTAAATCAACGCTTAAACCCAACTTTTACTTAGTAAAATTATATCCTACTTCAGAAGCAGCTCACCAACATCTATTATTGAAAGTTTATCTACAAGTTCAAGTTTGGATTGGCAACAACCTTCCACTGGATTGGCTTACGAACTGGGGATGGAAGAACGAAAATGTAAAATGTAACGACGGAACAAAGAAGGCTCTAAGGCCTATTCCAAGCTCAAAGACCTTTGCTCCAGATGATCTTCTGTACCTGTTGCAGTTGTAAGACGCCGTGTGGAAACTACTGTAGATGCTTGAAATCAGGGTTAAATTGTTCCGCTATGTGTGAAAACTGTAATGGCTTATCGTGTTATAATTCCCCTAAAATAGGCGAAGAAACAGAAAATTGTTTTTAGATTTAAATCACCATGCAGTAGAAATTATCCCTTGATTTGTTATTACAGTGATTTGCAAGTTGTAAATATTAATATTAATATAATTCAAAAATCAATATAAAGATGAAAATAACTATTGCGAATAATGTTATTATTTAGAATCTCGTTATAGTGTAACATAAATAGCCTACTTATTTGTACTTGAGCCTACTTAAGACTTATAAATACATTCGGGGGGGGGGGGGGGTGGGAGGTCCGTGATGCTGTCATGTAATATATATTTTTGAATCCATTTCTTTTGCACATGGATGTGACAGCTGCCGGTTTAAGTCAATCCAGAACCGGCGGTTCCATAGGTGGTGGATAACGGAAAGCCCTATTTACTTTATTCAATAGAGTAGGGTTAACCCCCCAAACCAAAACTGGTATTCGAAATAAAATTTGCGTGTTGACTTTTGAAGGTGTTTTGTTTTTGAAAAAGCATACCAAGTAAAAAAGAAACTTTAAATAGCTAATACAAATATAAAGCTTCTAATACATTTGTTATTAAAATTATTTGAATTAAAGGGATAACAAATAAAATTATATATACAAATGTAATAAAAAAACTTGCCTTATATACTTACAATCTAAACCTAAACTTACAATACATTATATACAAACAGTATTTATGCTCATACATTTACTAAAATTATATTGCAACATCCATTGTACATAATATATCCATGCGAAGCGGTTAAAAAACCTGCGTCTGATCACTGGAGCGGCGTGCAAGCGCTCTCTTTGACGACGTCCCAAGAGAAAGCAATAAATTTAAACAAGTAATTATCCATATCATATTAAAGATTCATACTACAAGTTTTATTTGAAACATTTTTGTGTATTTTAAATAATTTAAAAAATATAGTTAATAAAGTAAATTTATATGCCTTGAGAAATAATTGTTTTGGTGTTTGTTGTTTAATAGGTTCTTTAATATTAACTTAATCGAAAAATTTATAAGGACAAAATATGTTTAATATGGATCAAGGAACATATGTACAAAAAAAATAATTCGTTACGATGAGTATTAACGAACTTGTAAGCAATCTTGTGAAGCTCTGCATTTGTAAACTTCAAGGGGGCATGGAGGGGGAAGCACAAGGGGGAGAGGCGGGGACTTTTGAGAAAATACATGTCTCATAAGGGTCTATCAAATATAAAAAATTCAGCTTTCCCTTAATTTGTTGCGACAAAAAACCTTTATTGACTGGGCTATCTATATACTTTCATCTTTCACACTTGTGTATGCATTATCTTATCCACTTACTGTTTGCATCTAACCACTTGTGGTGCACAAAGTTTACATTTTAAAACAATGTGTAATTTATTTACTTTGAGTTGGGTAACACACTTAACAAAATAACTTCTGGCTTCTTTGATGTACATCAAATTAAAAACACTCTTTCGAGTGGTCATTAAACTAGAATGGTTGATAGTATTACACTTCCTTTGTTATCTCTTATGGAAACAACAATAGCTTTAGAAAATAAGTTAATGTTCCTATCCGTATAAATTAGGTTATCTCTGTTCTCTTTGTTCAATATTACTTAACAAAATTATATAACTTTGCCCACTTTTGGGTATACTTGTGTTTAAGTCACTTATCCTTATTCAAACCATTTTTCGTTATAGTTCTCGATTTCGTAAATTTTATTTTGTACAAAATTTTCTAAGATGTAGGAGTCGACTTAAAATTTACGAAATCGATTTGGAAGCAATATTTTAGGTCAAGCACTTTGAAATAAAAATGTTTTGTCTCTTGAAATGTTTTCAAAAAACTTTTCCTTTTTGAGATATTAGCAACTTTATGTTGATTTATTTCAACACGTTTAGGTCCGCCATTTTGTCTTAGGTGGTCCGATTTTTATTTTCTTTATTTCATTTTCCTAGTCTTAAATATACCTTTAAAATGAGGTATCACATGACCATACTTCACATTTTAAAACTTTGAGTTGCCCCCAAAATCCCCCATTTTTAGGGGACACTATAAATTTCCGAATGCTTCAAAAGATACTTTGGGCTAAGTTAGTAACGTTTCCCAAAGGATATTTGTTTGTTTGAACAAACACAAAAGTTAAAGGGGGGGGGGGGGTGAGGTGGGGAGGACTTTTAAGACACCTGGTATAACTACAATACTCATTGTTTTAACCAACATAAACAAAATTACGTTTTTTAATTTTTGGTCCCTCGTACTAATTATTTAGATTACAATTATTTTTATTTACATTTTATTTCTTAGATTATAGATTTTGACGAGATTTCAAAGGTTTTGAGACCATTTTCGAACGATTAAAGCAGTGCAAAAGTAAAAAAGAATGTAAAGTTTAGTCAGTTTACAAAATATAATTTCGTTAAGAGAAAACTCTTATATGGTATTGAAACAAAGACAAATTTTTATTTTATTTTTTCTTATCTGTATTTCTGAAACACCGCGTCTGATAGAATCACTCGTTTTAAGTTTTTATTTATTTGAACTTTTTTAACTAAACTTGGTAGCTTCGAACGTACTTTCATTTCCTTTTTAAGCTTACTCTACAGAAAATTAATTGAACAATAATTAATTGAACAAGAAAGACGAATCTCTTTTCGCGAAGAAAAGTTCTTTCTAGGATCAAAAAATACAGTTGCCTGAATAAAATAGTGGCAAATCTGAGTTGTTAGAACTTTTTATAAATAATTTACGCTCCATTTTTTACGTTATTATTTAGTAGATTGATTGATTAGGGAATTGCACGATCAATTCAAAATATTCTGAATATTAGTTAGTTAAACACCTTATCGAATTAAAATTATTATTATTGTCTAAAAATACATTAATATTAATTATATTGTATAACTTAGCCTAATTTGACTCGATTAAACAGGATTGGTGTTTTGAAGTTTGTGGTTGCATGACGTACCAAGTGATGATTCCATCTTATTATTATTTCCTTTTCCTGTAAATATTTATACAGTAAAAACAGATTATAATTGCTTACAGCAACTGTACTGGCTGGGTTACAGCATCATGTACTAGGTAATTTGTTTACAAAACAATATCTTTGTAAAAAAATCACAATATTGTATCCAAATACGTTTTTAGTCTGAACAATTTTTAAAAGGATTATAAAATATTTCACAGAGATTTACCCGCAGATAAAACTTGTATTGTGTTCAACACACGTAATAAATAATACGAATGAAAATTTATATTATAATCCTTAATTACAGGATCATGTAAACAATTTTATCTGAACTAAGGAAAAAGTTAAACAATAGTTTTTCAATCCTACTACAGATTATTATTAATAACATAATAGAGTGTTACTAACCGGCAATTTTATATTATTTCATTTTACAATTTATTGTTTTATTTTTAGAAATTTGTTATTTTAAACTCATCATTAGAACCAATTGAAATATAAAAGCAATTTTTTAAATTTTACTTGCAGTCATACTATCAACTATTTTGGTTACGTAATTTTAGTCTTTTATCTTAATATTTTTTTCTGAAAAATAAACTCATCTGTTGAACTTTATTCTTTAATGGCAGTATTTAACTAAACTAAAAATTTTATAGATTTTTCTAATTTAAAAACAAGTGTATCAGATATTTAATTTGTTGCTAGAAGTTATTTGATGAATGAGTTAGGGAAGCACAATATTGTCGTGTTGTTGGAAGGTAGCAAATAATTAACTTGCTAGCATGAAGCTTCCATTAATATGTTACAAGGTCCACTTAAAGATAAAACCCGAGCAGTGAAATGCTTCCCTTGGGATTATCCCTTGCTATCGTTATACAAGTTGTAGCCCTTTTATCTCATAATGAGATTTCCAAGATCAAGGTAAAACAAGTTTA